>JAQZBX010012888.1:0-40599 GCA_029593785.1 Cabassous unicinctus
CATAACTTCCTCATGGCAGTTTTTACTTCTGCATTCCTCAGTGTATAAATCAGAGGGTTGAGCAAAGTTGTTTCAATGGTATAAAATACAGCTATCATCTTATCCATGAGAAAGGTGGTTGCAGGATATGTGTATTTAAATATGCAAGGAACAAAGAATAAGATAACTACAATGATGTGAGAGATGCAGGTAGAGAAGGCTTTTATCCTCTCTTCAACTGTGGTGTCTGAGAAAATGTAAAATGATAGCATAGGAAACCATCAGCATGATAAAACTCACTGTGCAAATGGCCCCACTATTTGACACCAATAATAAATTGATCACATAGGTATCTGTAAAGGCAAGTTTCAACAAAGGCTGCAAGTCACAAAAAATAGTGATCAATCACATTGGGACCACAGAAAGGTAAACTTAAGGCCAGAAAAATCTGAGCTAGAGAATGCACACAGAATCCCACCTAAGCCACAGCCACCAACACACTGCAGACTTTCCAGCTCATGATGGTCGTGTAGTGCAGGGCTTACAGATGGCCACATAGTGGTCAATGGCCAGGAGGATAAGGATGAAGATGTCCAGGCAGCTAAAGAAATGGAATGAAAAGACTTGGATTATGTACTAGCTGAAAGAGATAGTGGTATTCTTTGAAAGGGCATACACAATCATTCTAGGAGCTATGGAAGTACAGAAGCAGGTATCAGATAAGGATAAGTAGAACAGAAAGAAGTACATTGGACTCCCAAGCACCTGACTGGTCTTGATGGTGACAATAATCAGTAAGGTACCCAGCAAGGTTCCCAAGTAGAAAAGTAAGAAAATGATGAACATTGTTTTCTTCCCAAAAGGATCCTGGGTTAACCCAAGCAGAATGAACTCAGTCACATTATTATGAAGCTGCATGATTTCATGAATGAGGAGAAGATGTAAGTGTGAAATGGTTTATCTGCAAAAATAAAGGAATTAATATATGGTGATTTTATGGAATAATATAAGCAAATTAATTCATAGTGCTGTGTAATGTTATAGACTATTTTAAGCAAAATAAATATCCCTCATCAAGTACAGTCTAATTGTGGCTTCTTCTTAATTCATTTTAAATCTTTGTTACTCAATTTTTAATAAAACTTCATAGGGTCATTATGATTCAAATTATCTTAAAGGTGATACTTTCCTGAAACAATCTTCAAATGTCACTCTTTCTTAGCTTTGACACGATGCTGCTGACATTATTTTGACTTATTCAATGAATGTAAAATCAAGACACATGGCTCCAATTTATTTTTATGCCATTATTATTTATTTCTATTTATTATTTACTTGGGACCCAGGTTTTTTCAAGGTTTGTTACTCAGCATTTAAGATATATTTGTCTTCCCTTGTTAAGTTAATATAAAGTCAAACACCATCCTACCCCCCAAATAATGTCTTATTTATGCATATATGTATGAATTACATATTAGCTTTGCATATTTATATGAATTTATATTACTTACAAATATATAATATGCCCCACTTCTTCACTGCATAATCTCTCCCATATATTCCATCTCAAAGAGAAAAGGAAACAATTATACCTTCCATATAATCTGTTTCTACCTTCAAACAACTTGATAATATTTAATATATGACATATACTAAAAAGAAATGAATGCTATTTGCTAATTGGTAACAAGATATCTCAAATATTCCCATTTCTATTTTTCATCTTTTTCATCTTCCAATTTCTGAAAAGCACCCATTAGAACAATGAGTCCCTGAAGTTACATTTCTAGATGAAAAGGTGGGGGAAAAGTCTTAAAGAGTAGTTTACATATTTGCATTCAAATTTTAGCTTAAGCATTTTAGACCTGGGTTGGTGGGTGAGAGAGGTTGTCAACGGGAAGTTGGTTTACGAACAAATTATGGTTGTAATCTCCAATGAGATTTGTTTTATCCTGGTTCTGAAAATCTCATGTACCTAGAATAGAGCAGAGAGGCAGAAGAGTAGGGAGATGTGGTTTTAGAAAATAGGGACAGTGGATAGCTGATAACTGAGTTCTTTGTTAAATTTGTCTGGGAAAAGTTAATGATTATAGAACTTTGAAATGTCACTCTTTTAACAAGAATTTGTTTTTCAAATTTAGAGTGGATCATTATCATGGGCTTTACATCCAACAATGAATTTTTTTTTTTTTTATCTTTTCTGCCTATATGTTATTTGAAGTCACACTATATGTAAATAAAAATATAAAAAGAAATGTTATATATTTGAATATAACATAACAATTTACTTAGTCTGTTGTGTCCCCCCAACCCCATCCATACCTCCAATAAATTAATTTAAAAGTTGTAAGTGGGCCAAATCCCAGATCATGTGTGGGAGAGAGTGTGGTCTACAATGTGAACTCTGGTCCATGCTTAATGGCAATCCTCCAGGATGTGTTTACCCATTGCAGGTGATGTGCCACACTAATGAAGGATGTTTATGTGGGAGGTTGTGGGAGGTGTGGGAGATGGGGCATATGGGAATCCCTATATTTTTTATGTAACATTTATGTAATCTAAGTATCTTTAAAAAAATTGTTATTGAATAAAATAATTCTATAACCACAAACTAACTCTTAGGTGGGTTTTGGGAGCAATTAAATTTTAACTGGATGGTCTGAAAAATGGTAGGCAGACAATTCAGGAAAAGTTGCCCTGTTTTAGTGGTGGCCCACAGCACCTAGCACCTAGTTTTCCTAGCAGAGGAAAACTCTCTGGAGAAAAACCCCCTCAATTACCAAGAATTTGGTACTTAAAAAAGTATGAATAATTAAATAGCAATATCACAAATTATCATAAAATCACAATAATAGAGTATATCACCTGTGATTAGACACATATTTACTAATTTAAAATAAATTATATAAAATAAGATTTTATTTGAAATTATACATTATTCATATTATATAATTTTGTGTATAAATCCTATTATTTAAGAAAATTAATAGGATTAGTTAATAGGGGCAATTAGTAATTAATCACAGTATTAATTCAATAATATATGTGAGAAAATATAGAAATATTTTATCATATTTCTTTCTATCTCCTGATAAAATAATTTATTTGAACATTTTTTAGATTCCTTTTTAGATATTTAAATTTTGTAAACTATATAGTTTGCATTCATAAGATACATACTAGTAAGTCTTTGTAAAAGAAGAGCCTATATAACAGGACTAATTAGAGACATATTACCTATATCTAATTTTTCAAAAGCATGAAAATTTCTTTCTATTCCATGATATGGTAAAATATTTTTTCTCTTTCTGTTTCCTTTTGCAGTAACTTATGACAACCATGTTTCTTTCATGAAGTGATAGAATGGAATACAATCAAACATAAAATTGAGTTTGAATTGCAGCTCTGCTATTATGAAGCCCAAATTGTACCAGATCCTGGTGTCACTACAATGTGATGACATCAAGCTAAATAATCTCTCAAAAAAATATTAGGACATGGAATACTTAGGATTTTATTTAACAACAACAGCAGATTTTTGACTTGTAGGAATAAGTTTCCAGCTAACCAAAAATGTCCATCCACTTTCTATCATCAGGTTTGTTCTGTTAGACCAGTTGTTTCTGAATAATGCCCTGTGCATCCTTAAATTCATCATATAGACTACATTTTTAAAATGCTCATCATCTGTAAACAATTTGAAGCAAATTGGATGCCATCAAAAGTGAAACCTTTCTTTCTTGGGAAAAATGGTTAAAAACCATAGATGTAATCTGAATTTGTGGAATTTAAGTTGGTTTCCAAATATTATACACTATTAACAAATAAATTTAGAATGCCCTATTTAAAAAAAAACACATGTTCCATTAAGAAAAGGAGTCTGTAGTTAAAAAATAAAAATAAAAAACAACCACCTCTGGAAACACTACTAACTATATTGCTGTCTTGAAGACCTCCAGCCTACTTTAACAAAAGCTTTGAGAATTTCTATAATAAATATTTCACTTTACTTTTTTTCTTTAATTGGAAAAAAATAGCTGTGAATGAGACCTGGGAGAAAGATTTTCTTCAGCTACAAAATGGTAATGATAGTACCTACCTCATAGTTGTTAAGGCAATTAAATGGTTTAATATATATTAAGTGAATTTAACAGTGTCTGCCACATAGAAAGCATTATATAAATGTGTTTTGAAAGAAAAATATTGACTTGCGCTGATCCAACTTACAGTTAAGGCAGATTTGAACTTTGGTCTCTTCTAAAAATAGTAAGAGACTTATTATCTTGGAGTCAAAAACTCTGTAGATCTTGTCCTGCCCAATTTTTCCTTAGGTGGAAAAGATACCTTCTTGCATGACCAGTTCTTTGTGGTGTCATATTTTCCTTGAACTTCAGGCAAGGACATTACTGAACTTTTAGGGCATTATTCAGCCCTTTGAAGTCCTGAAGTCTGCAGAGTTTCAAATGATATTGAAAGATTTGGGTTCTGTAGTCAATAGCACTAGGATTAAATTCCATCTCATGCATTCATTAATGTAATGCTGTACGCACTTCACAATCATTCAAGAGTCATTTTATTCTTAATTCATGAGTAAAATAACATAGTAATATCTGTTTTATAGTAATTTCAATCATTAGATGACATACAATTTACAAAGCATGCAGGACAGTGCCTGGCAATCTGCAGTAACCTAATAAATTTCACCCTGTTTGTTGTTGGCCTCATTTCCAAGTCATTGTCCCATTTATATCTGACTTTTGAAAAATTGATTCATGTTTATTATTCAATTGTTTAAAGATCCTGTATTAGAAGACCATAAGAAACTTTCAAAATTCTGAGATATCACTGAATAAAATCAATGATGGATGATAGCAACTCTGAGAAGGATTCATTTTAAAAGCCTGAATATCTCACAAATCAAAATCAGGCTAAGGAGGATCCAAAAATTTAATGATTTTTCTTTGGCAAATAAGAAAGCTGTTGCAAGAAAATTAATGCTTGTACTGAAATCTAGTCTTTATTTACTACAATGTGGCAGGCACTACGAAGGCATTACCTTATTTTATCCTGTAAGTGTCTTTGAAGTAGATTCTCCTTCTGTTTTCTAGAAAATTAATGGAATCTTGGAAAATGTAACCCATCAGGTGCATGAGGTGTGATTTACATTTGTGTAGTTTGACTTCAGAGTTGGCCTTCTTAAACACTAATGAAAATATAATAGCTTATACATGAATAAAGATACTTTTTTGGAGAAAGATAGACAATAAATAGGTGAGTATGTTAAAAATAATAATAATTTAAACAAGAAAATGCTAACAAGTGAAAAAAGTGATATAACAGTGACTTAGAACTTGGGGATCCTCTTTAGAATTGATGTCACATGGAACTAAAAGCAAGAATTTGCATTGTTTAACCATATCCAGGGATGAAAGATAATGAGTGTAAAGGACAAGAGTAAACTTCTTAGAAGGAGTTATATGGAAGGGGAATTTTATTTGACCTGGATAAGTATCTGTAGCAGTTTGATATTATTGATGAATTCCAAAAAGAAATATTGAATTTTGTTTGTAAACTGGTCTTTTCCCCTGGGTGTATTACAGTGTATTCAATTCAGAAGTTTTACTTTTACTTGATTAAATAATGATTAAGGCTTTGGTTGGGCCATGTCAGTAGGAAGTTTAGTACCTGTCCCCTTGGTGGGTGGAGACTCACAGAGGAAACCACACTGCAGAGAAGAAAGTGAGAGGTTTGAGCTGAAGCCTGAGAAGTAAGCATACAGAGGAACAGAGCAGCTGAGACCAGAGAGAAACAAGCCCTGGGAAGAGAGGAATGCAGGAAGCCCAAACCCTCACAGATGCTGGCAGGCATCTTGCTCCAACACATGGCAATAGACTTTGGTGAGGGAAGTAACTTAAGCTTTATGGTCTGGTACCTGTAAGCTTCTACCCCAAATAAATGCCCTTTATAAAAGCCAACTGATTTCTGGTACTTTGCATCAGCACCCGTTTTGCTGACTAATACAGTATCCTTATCTGTTTTCCTCTATTCTAACTTGAAGATCACCTAATAGCTTTATCCATATTGTTATTATTCAGCTCAGATAAAATCAAGATTAAGGGAAATAAAACCATCTTCACTCTGAATTCTTTGTGTGTCTTTCTATCATCATCACTCAGTGTGTGGTTCAAATGCTACCACCATATATAGGACATGAATTCTGTCATTTGTGCATTCTTTTTATTGTACTAGTTACTAATACACTAGTTAGTAGTATACTATGATACTAATATTTAATACTATCTAGACTGACCTATTCATTCAATCTTGTTTATATTATATATGTTATTTTTGTGTAATCCTACTTCATAAAAATAAAATAATTAGTATATAATAATATTATATGATGCAAAGCAAACCATAAAAAATGGTATTAAGCAAAAATTAAATCTATCCATCCTTGGCCAGAGTCTCCCAGAGCTCCTTCCCAGAGACAAACACTGTTTTCTGTAACTTAAGATTTTTCAAACATCTTTGCAAATACAAGCATATTCACATACTGTATATTCCTATATGTTTATGTCATTAGTATATGTTAGCATTTGCATTTTACTACTCAGTTTCTTGATGTACTTTCCATACCAGTCCATAAAGATGTAATACATTCTAAGTTTTCTTCATTGTGCATGACTTAGTTTCCTAGCTGCCATCACAAATATTGTAAAAATGGATTGGCTTAAGATAGATTCAGGCTTCAGAGGTTTGAGATTACTTTATGAATCCTGAAAAGAAAAGAAAGGTTATATTTTTAAACTAATACATTCCTGTGGGTTCATATCTTTTTATTTCATTAAATTTGGTTGAGGCCCCTTTGATTAGATTACTTGATAAATTGCTTTTGGGCTTCTGATTGGACTATGTACATGGGGTGTGATTCATGTTAAGTCTCTGCCCTCTTGCTGTGTCTAAAAAAAATGGAAACACAGAAAGAGAGAAAGAGAAAAAGGAAGCTTCCATATTTGATCCTGCCATGTGAGGAAGGACTAGAGGATCCCTAAGCATGAAGGCCCCAAGAGGTTGCACGCATGGAGAAGCTGAAGAACAAACACGTCCTATGCTTGATAGCCTATGGCTGAACTCTGGGAACTGGGCTCTGAGAGATGTTAGCTTCTGGGGGGGAGGCAGAGACCTTGGCAGAGATTGATGGCAAATTTCACCATGTGGCAGTCTATTTTGGTGAGAAAGCATCTCTGATGGTCCCTGGGTTTGGGTTTTTCACAGCTTTGGAACTGAAAGATTTTACTCCAAAATAAATCCCCTTTAAAAAATCCAAACTATTTCTGGTACTTTGATCAGCAGTCCTTTTGGCAAACTAAAGCAAGAAGCTAGAAGGCTTGCTTCTACTAAGGGTCAGTGTCTTCTGGCTGGCTGGCATTCCTTGGCTTTTCCTGGTAGTTACAGGGCAATGTCTTCTCATTTCTTTTCTGGCTTCTGTTGACTTCCAGCTCCATGCTTCTTTACCAGGCTTTGCTTTAATAAAGCCTCCAGCAATAGGGTTATGACCCAACCTCATTCAGTTGAGCCACACTCTGACTAAAAATAACATCTTTGACAGGTTCTATTTACAGTGGGATCACACCCATAGGAATGGATTAAAATTGAAAATATGACTGTTTCTGACTTCACTGCATTAAACTCCATCAAAAGGTGTACTAAAATTAATATATCAAGCCCTCTTCATGTTGTGTCAATCTTTGTCTATGTCAAATAATTTTGTAATAAATATCTGTCCTTTTGAATATGTGCAAGTGTGAGTTCCCAGAAGGAGAATTATTGGGTCAAATTGTACATGCATTGTATTAGTCTGCCAAATGGGTGCTGATGCAAAGTACCAGAAAGCTGCTGGCTTATAAAAAGGGCATTTAATTGGGCAAAAGCTTACAGTTACAAGGCCCGAAAGAATCCAACTCGAGATTGCTTTCTCACCAAAGTCAATTGCCGTGTCTTGAAACAAGGTGATTGCTGATCTCTGCCTGGATTCCCCTTCCTCTGAAGATAAAATCTAGTATGCCTAGAGCAACAAATCATTTCACAAACATAATCCAATATATCTTTCTGGAATTCATAATAATACCAAACTGCTACACCTCTCTTTCCTCTATTTTTTTTTATTGGTATAATAAGGGGCTTCAGAATCATATTATAATTACCCAGAACTTTATGCTACTGCATATACTTCTTTTTTGAGAACTATTTTATGATTTTTTCTTTCAGTTTTATACGCAGATTTTATTCTAAGAGATTATTGCATTAGAACTTTTATTGCAGTATTAGTAAAGCATACTTTTCTAATAATTTCTTAGAGTGAAATCCTAAAGGGAAATTTATAAATACAATATATTCTAATTCTTTAATATTTACTGTTAAAATATTATCAAATAAAATGTGAAATTGTCAATTTAAGTAAATTTTATCACCATTTGCTAATAAAGTTTTATGAGAATTTTCTTTTTGTGTTTTTAAGCAAGACCTTTTAAATTGCAAATGGTACACACTTACATGACTTTTGACAATAGGGATTTATTATACTGGTGCACAGAGAAATTAGAAAACCACCTACGCATTTCTACAGACAATAGAATTTCATTGTTATCCAGACCAAGAGATCTTATGGAGAATGGGGACATGCCACGGCATCATTCACAATACATCTTGAGCTCTAATTAAGATTACTTGGGGCTGATAATAACAAAAAGTTAAAATAACTGTGACTTTCACAAGGTAGAGGTTTTTTTGTTTGTTTTTTTCTGTCTTCAGATGCTATCTGAAGTTGGTTCCAAACATTTGGGAACACTGGATCCCACTGCTCATTGATGATTTTTTCAAGGCTTCCACACTTGTGGTCTCCTCATGCTCACAAGGTAGCTTTAGATTTCCAGACAACTTGTCAAAGTTCTAGAAAGCATAAAGGAGAAGGGCCTAAGGAGCTTGAATTCTGCTTGAATCATCCAACTTCCTACATGTCCCCTTAAGTGACTTAAATTCTATCTTATTGGTCACCCTAATTTTCAAAAATTTGGGAAATCTAATTATGTAAATATTGGACTCTTGCCTTCCCTGAAAACATAAGTCCAATTACTAAGAGAGAATGCAAGAAAAAGGTCAAGAAGGCAACCAGAACTCTACAATAACTAATAGTCTTCTTTCTCTTGATGCATATTTCCCAGTAAAAAAACTTTCTTTCTCCCTTCCCAAGGCAGTTCACTGAAACTTTATGCAAAAAGTGACAGGTGGTATTACTTCCCTCAGAAAGGTCTTTAGAATATGATAAAGATTTAGGATTCATTGGCTACTTTAAGTTATTCCTTTAAATGTTTCAGATTTTCTTTTAATTTACAATACAGATTCTACTTATTTACCTGCCTGAAACTCTTTCTTATTGCTGGAGGGGTATCACTGCTATATCTGCATTTGATTCAAATTTCAATGACTTATTATGATGAACTTTCATCATTCTTGAAAGTGAATTTAAAGGTGATCTTTACAAGCACAGTTTCAATTTACATATACAATACATTTACCTATTTCAAAGGTCATGATTTCAAAAAGACAATTTTTACATATTTAAATTTTGTCCAGATTGGAACTCTTTCCCTTTGATGAGATGAGCTCAATGCTTTTATGATTTCCTTTCCAGATTACACGGAACTGTAATATGTTCTACGTGGGTGATTATTCTTCTGGAATCTCTGGAGATACAGAATCTATTCACAGAATCATTATCAAGGTCTCTGTGACTTTAATTAGAGAAGAATCACCCTTGGAGATGCACCAATTGAATGACTCCGAAATATATGCTGTGGTTCAAATGTACATACATTTCCATAGACGTTTGACTTTACCACAGAGTGTGTTTGTATGAATATTTAAAATACTGATTTTTTAGGAACTGAAATGATGGAGTCAAAAACATTATAAAATATAGACATGAAGTTATTCTCCATCCTTCAGGCAAACCAAAGTTCAACTATGCCGTATGAAGTCAGGCCAGTAAATGAGAATCAAAATGTTGATTTAATGCTTGCTATTTCACTGTTTCACTTTTCAAACATAAACTGTAAAATGTTTATTTATGTAATGCACAATTATGAATTTTTTAACCTGATAATGTTGATTTGGGCGACAAATTCTGCCAACACTGGGGACTTTGGGTCTCTTTGCTTACAATCAGGATTCAGGCTTCTTCCGGTTAAAGAGCATTCTTGATATTCACTTCGAAAATTCCCCCTTATTTAAAAGGTAAACTGTTTTCTGAATCACTGAGATGACACAGACTTTCTGCAAGCATAGCAAGAGTTGGTAACTCAGAAACACTTCAAGTTCTAGTAATTGTGCATGTGTTACCTTACTCTCTGTGTCTACAGGGATATCATAAGTACATAAAACTATCACCATTTTTTTTCCACAGAAGAAGTCACCACAATACAGAAGCTGGATTGGATCTCATTATGCAGCTAAACCAGGAAGTGCATTTATACATAAGAATCTAAACTAGGCTTTACGTTTTGCAAGAATATATTGATGGTGTTATTTGGCAAGTCATAGTCATTAAAAAAGTTCTCTTTAGTGGTTCCTATAATAAACATTATTAGGGATCCTTTGTAATTGACAAAACATTTGGGAACTGACAATATTCTGTACTGCTTTATTGGATATTTTCATTTTATGAAGATGCAGAGTAAATTTACCTTCTCTAACATCAACATTCTTAGCTAATTTTAAAAGTAATTATATGGGATATATTTTAATAGACAGATATTTATAAATCTCATGATGCGATAAATCAAAGTGAGCATCATTTTTCATTAATAATCAGAGGATTATCTAGCATACATATAACTTGGATGAGTGACTTTCATAATCCTAGGTTATACTTATGTAAGGAAGCTGTTACTTTCAATTCATAGGAATGATCGGTAGAGAAGAAAATTGATGATATAGGAAATGGAGGGGATAATTACAGGATCTTGTTCTTAATAGTGATAAAGTGGATGGGATCTAATGCACAAGGAAAGAACTTCATCAAAGTTAGGAAGACAGACAATCCAGCTATTGTGAAGAGGAGATAGGGCAGAATTTATGAGGTCAGATATTCAAATAATTGTCAATACAATCTTAAGAAAGTAAATAGGTACCGTTAGTGGGGTGATATTAAGAGATAGTACAGCTGGCACATATTGATAATATTTATGATTTAGGTTTTTTTGGTTGTGTTTTATTTGATTTTTTTTTCTTGGATTGTCCCTTTCATCTCGTTCATCATTTCACATAAATCACCTCCCCTTACCCATCACCAGCACAAGTGTAATTCATGTTTACAACCAAACATGTATCATTTATCCTTACATATTTTGCCCATGCTCATATAATCACACACAAACATTTATAAGCTGGTGCATTTATGGCATTTTTATTTTTGTTTTAAAATAACATTATATTATACATAGTTTTATGCATATTTTTTTCTTACTGGAGAGTACCTTGTGGGAATTTCTCTAACAGTACAAGTATAGCTGTAATGTATTCTTTGAAATGGTATATTCCATTTAACAAATGTTTTAATTTATTCAACCATTTCAGTATCGACTATAATTCACTTTAATTTTTTGTTGTTTTTGTTAATATCATTATACATTAAGCAGCAAATATATACTGTGCGTATAGCCTTATGTACTGGTGCTTTAATTTCTATGGGATAGATTCTAAAGATTTTAGTTTTGGGAATGAAAGGTATATGTATTTTTATGCTAGATTGCATTCCAAAAATAACAAAATTTTTACTTTTACTATGTAAGAGAATGCCTGTTTCTCTACATTTTTGTCAGTCATTGCTATTACCAATTTTTAAGTTTGTTAGACTGAAAATGTGATATATGTTTTTTTATTCTTTTGCATTTTGTTATTTACAGATGCATTTCAGTACCACATCATGTTTGTTGGCCATTTCGTTAAACTTTTATTTTAATTGCTTATCTATATCTTTTTTCTCATTTGGCTTTGTTTTTCTTTCACATGCTAACTAGATATTAACACTGTCCTCTGAAATATCAATCTTTTCTCCAAAGCGCTTTTGTTTATTGACTCGGTTTATGGTATGTTTTCCTAAAATCTTTGAAAATCTTGAAATTGTCAAATATGTCTATTTGAAATTTAAATTAAGAAATTCTACCACAACTAGAATGTAAGAAGGCATCTCTTTTTTAACATGATGATAATTATAAAATAAACATTGCTTTATTTTTAAATTAAAACTTGAATAATCTTTATTTTATTTTTGCATATGGTATTATCTATATATAATTTTATTTTCTTTTGGATGGAAAATGAGTTTTAACAATCCCATTTAGTTAATAATCTGTGCATTTCCCACATATGTGCCTAATTACTTATGTGTGTGTGTTGTGTTTTCCCTGACTTGTGCAATAGAACGACATATGGAACAAAGGAATGATGAGACTGAGTTTGTCCTCTTCGAGCTAACTCAGAGCCTCCAGGGTCAAAAAATATTTTTTGTTGTGTTCTTGTTCATCTACATTGTGACAATAGTGGGCAACCTACTCATTGTGACTATTGTGGTCAGCTCAACCTTGGATTCCCCCATTTGCTTCTTTTTTGGCTATTTATCATTCATAGATGGTGTTTTTTCTACAACAGTTACCCCAAATATGATTATAGACTTACTCTATGAGAAAGAAGCCATTTCCTTCCAAGTTTGTATGACCCAGCTTTTTATAAGACATTTATTTGGTGGTGCTGAGATTTTACTTCTGGTGGTTATGGCCTATGCTATGTGGCCATCTGCAAACCTCTGCATTATGTGAAAACCATGACCCAACAGACGTGTGTTCTACTGTGCCTGCTGTCTTGGGTTGGAGGTTTTGTACATGCTCTAGTTAAGCTTCTCTTGGTTTATAACCTTCCCTTCTGTGGCCCTAATATCATCAACCACTTCATCTGTGACATGACCCCGTTTTTAAAAGTTGCCTGTACTGAAACCTATGTCATTGGTCTCATCGTGGTTGCTAATCATGGGACAATCTGTTGGTCATCTTCATGCTCTTACTTATCTCCTATGGGGTCATTCTGTAGTCCCTGAAGAAGCATAAGTTAGGAAGGGAGGTACAAAGCCTTATCTACCTGTGGCTCTCACATCACTGTAGTGGTCCTATTCTTTGTTCCCTGCATTTTTATGTATGTGAGACCTCCTTCCACCTTACCCATGGATAAATACTTGACTGTGTTTTACACTGTTATTATCCCTATGTTGAACCCTTAAATCTATATCCTGAGAAATGCAGATATGAAGAATGCCATGAAGAAACTCTGGGACAGAAAAATAAAATGAGGTGGCAGAGAAATGCACCACCTATTTTCAATGAAGAGTTGCTCTTTGAGGATACTCATGTGTGATTATATAACTAGTAACTTTTTCTTCTGGTTTAAGATATTTTGCATGATGAAAAATATTCATTATATGTGAATACTTTCAATGATCAGTTTTGTTCAAAATATATTTTTGGTATGTTCAAGATTTCTTAGGGAAATATATGTTCATTTTTTATGTGAAGGTTTTCCACAGATTTATGTTCTAAGTGAGGAGCTATGTTATAATTAATATTGTAAATTTATTTTAGTTAATGGAAGATGTTCCCATGTCTTTTTCTTAAATAAAGTTAAACATTTTTTTTCAGAAGTAATAGTGATCATTACAAATTTTGTCAAAATAAGTAAATAAAACAGAAATGTTCTTCATCTCACATAAAGACAACTATTAACATTCTTATTTTTTTATATGCCAGCTATTTTAAATATATAGTTTTGTTCTTATTGTATAACAGGCAAAGCTTGAAGAGGAATGAGGCTTCAGAGTTATAATAATAATCATAAGGAGGCTAAATATACAAAAAGAATTTCAATAAACTAGGCAGATATGCAGTAAAATGACTGAATTTTACTTATTTTTTCCAATTAGTAAATCATATTATCTCCTCAAGTAGGTCACTTTTGCTTTGTTTTATGTTTTAATAAATATGATCTATTAATTTTCCTAGATAATTAAAAATATCCAATAATTCCTTTGCTGAATTTCAATGTCACTCTCTTCTTTTTACTTATAGTGCTTAGTGACCTTCTAATAGAGGTCCAGGCCCTGTCGTGAATGATTTTCTTACATAGAACCATACTTGCATACCAGGGATAAAACCTATATTCTCATGGTGTATAATTCGTTTGATGTGTTGTTGAATTCCATTAGCAAGTATTTTGTTGAGGATTTAGCATTTATGTTCATTAGAGAGATTGGACTGTAGTTTTCTTTTCTTGTGGTGTCTTTATGTGGTTTTGGAATTAGGGTGTTGTTGGAATCATAGAATGAGTTAAGTAATGTTCCCTCTACTTGTATTTTTTGGAAGAGTTTAAGCAGAATTGGTTTAGTTCTTTCCAGAATGATTTGTAGAATTCACCCATGAAAACATCTAGTCCAGAGGCTCTATCTTTCATATGTAAAATTAGTACAATCTATAATACATGAGCTTCAAAATAAAATGCAGAAATTGACATTAGATAATTTTTAATGATATTCTCAAGAAAGATGCTGACAATATATGCTGTTTCCATTCTCACCTACCTCATGAATGTAATACAGGTTACCTGGAAATAAATTGGCCAGAATATGTTGTTTTAGTTGACAGAAACTCCATAAAATATTTGTGAAAATTTCTCTCTTTAAATCAGACTTCTAAAAAAATATTATCTGCCCCTAATATAGTAGGAAATACATGATTAAACAAACTCATCACTCCTGCTTGTCCTATTAGTTGTTTCCATGAGGAGCTAGATCTAGAAGAATGAGTGCTCTCCATGGGTAAAGCATATTGTATTAATTACTTTGCATCCCAATTTTTATCACTATTATTATTAAATAGCGATTGCTTTCATGTTCTCAAATTCTGCCTAATCATAACACTATGCCTGAAATAATATCAAGAGTATGGTTATAACAAAGTTAATTAACATAGTCCTCCACTTTGGGATATTTAGTTAATTTTCAAGTTTATATACTAATATCTAGTGTTCTTTTGTCTGTAAGTTCCCTAAAGGCAAGGAAAATTTTTTAATAGTCTTTGTGCCATCTGTTCCTTACATGATATCTGGGATATAGAATCCACACCATAAACTTTGTCAGTTACTTGTATCCTTTCTTTTTCTAATCTATTAGATCTCATAATTTCTTTGAGTTAGCAATTTAAACAGTTCTTGACTGAACAGTTTTTTTGCTTCATGTGGCCTGACCTAAGGTCCCTCTCTGGTATTCAGCTAATAGCTGGGATTTTATGGAAGGTCCAAGAAAATATACTCAAATGAACAGTTAGTGCCTTGTCAGAGAAGGTTATAAGGCTGGCTTCTTTTAGATCTTTCTTCCTCTGCATGAAGATATAGGGCATATAGGTGAGGTCTTTCGAACAAGGTTGTCAGAAAGATATCAAAAAGGTGTCAAAAAAGGATGAACAACTTGACCATAAATTAGACAGCCTTAGATAAATGACAGACAATTTCCAACTATATGAACTCATGGATGTAACATTACAGAATAATCCCACAGAATCTTCTAATATACTGGCATATGTCTTATGACTCTACTGCACCTACATCCTCTATGAAAGGAATAGAAAAAATGAACAAATCAATGATTTTAGAGGTTAAATGTTAATATAAGTAATAAATAGATTGAAATATAAGCTTTGGATAAATTCAATCTTTTGAACTCAACAAATATTTCATGAGCACCTGGTATGTAAAAAAGTTGTCAATGTTGTATGGGGATAGAAGGATACATTCCTTTCATGTCTTAAGGTTTCTTACAGTTTCTTGAAACAGCAGAGTATAGAAAAGTTTAAAGATGCTTAAGGTAAGGTGGCAGGACAAGATAAGTCCTCACTAAGAACTGTAGGTGATAGAAGAGATTATACCTAATGAGAAATTAGAGAAAAGATTAATGGAGGTGAGGATCTTGATATAGTTTCTGGATAATGCCAGATTTTCCATATCTGTTTGGCAGCATTGAATTGAATACTGTATATCACAATATAGAATTATTACTCCTCGCATGTTTCCAAACATGATATCTAAAGAATATAATTTAAGTTGACACACACTTCTGAGATTTGGTTAGACAATTTGAATAAGTATTTTTCAGAGAGAGTTCAGAGTACACATAATAACGAAGGGGATGAAAACTATATAAAGAAGCTCAATGATAATATTCCTTACATATTGGCAGCGAGTTCCTGAAAATTTGTCCCTGCCCAAACTCCTTCCCTTTGTCATCTTGTTGAACAGTGTTCCTCCACAATGCTTCAGCTTATGTGTCTGATAAGATTTGGGGAAACAAAGAATTATATGGGGCAAAAAGATATAGGAAGCACAGGCAATGGATATTGAATTTTATGACATCTTTTTTGTTTTCTAGCTAGCCCATTTTCCAGGGTATCTCTTCACCAGATAGCAGGAGTCACAGGATTAAGTTAAATAGTATGCAGAGTTCAAAAAGTGTAGTTTACATCAACTTTAAACTGAGCTTTTGAGAGTTAAAGAAGTTGGAACAATCTGTTAACCTTCTCAAAGGGAATGGAGTCTGCAGTACACAAAAAAAGTGAGTGTAGGGATTATCCTAAAAATAAAAGTCTCATGTAACTGAATTTGTGGAGGTAAGTTTAAGAGAGCCTTTAAGGAGGAGCAATTCTTCTCAATGTAACCACTGGAAAAAAATAACAGCCTTTTTAAAAAAATAATTAAAAAAAAATTTTAAAGATACTTAGATTACATAAATGTTACACAAAAAATATGGGATTCCCATATTTTTTTTCTCACTCCCCACACCTCCCACACTTTCCAACATAAACATTCTTCATTAGTGTGTTACATTCATTGCAATTGATAAATGCATCCTGGGGCTTTGCCATTAAGCATGTACCATAGTTCACATTTTGTCTACACTCTCTCCCACACAGTTATGCATGTTATGTGATTATATAAAATGGCCTATATCTGTCGTTGCAGTGTCACTCGAGACGATTCCCAAATCCTAAAAAAGCCCCTGTATTACAACTACTTTTCCCTCCCCCTGCCCCCAGAGCATCCAGTGGCCAATGGCTACACATTAATGTTGTAATTTCTTCCATTGCTTGAATCACAATATGTCTATAATAGAATACCAGTAAGTCCATTCTAGTCCACAGCTCTTCCCCCAATCCTGAGGAGACTGTGATGGTGATGGCCACTCCACCTCCAAATGAGAAGGGATTTAGAGCCCTTGGATAAGATGGATGGGATTATCCTGCCTGCAGCTGCAGATTCTCTCCATTCCCTGGGATGGACGTTGTCCATCATCATCTCCCTGCCAGGTGTCCTGGGTGAGTCCATTCAGCTGGAGAGTGGGAGTTGTAGCTCCACCAAGATTCTGGGTCCAGCAGGCACATGGACAGCCCAAAGACTTCAGACTCTGGATGTACACCTACCAACTCTAGCACCAAGTATAGGTTTGAAGAGATGGGACAGATTAACCAAGTGCAGGGAAGACATATATGAGTCCAACTCTGTCACTCTCAGGAGCACAGATTCCAAAGTAGGGCCCACTGGTAAGGCACCAAACTCAGGAGCTATCCACCCTGACATAGGACCTGGGTGTCTCCAGAGCCCTCAGGAGCCTCTCTGTTTGGGATGATATCCACCTTGGAAGTCTATGAGGTCCTATTGAGATGTGCGTGTTACCTCTGGGATGACCTCCTGACTCACATTGAAGTTTTTTGGCCTTATGAACTCACTCGTCCTTACCTTTTCCCACTTTTATTTGAGGTCTGTTTCCAGTCACATTGCTAGTTGGCACTTGGTGGCAATCCCTCGGTGCCAAGAAGGCTCATCCCCAGGAGTTATATCTCATGCTGGGAGGAAGGTAATGCATTTATATGCTGAGTTTGCCTTAGAGAGAGGCCACATTTGAGCAACAAGGAGGCTCTCAGAAGGCAACCTTTAGGCATCCCATAACAATAGGCGAAGTTTCAATTTCATGAACAAAGACTCATAAGGCTAGTCATTAATATCAAGGGTCCATCGGTGGATCATCCTCCTTTGCCAGACACTGTCCCTGCACCTGGGGGACTGTTGTTGCTCCCTTAGATAATGTCGGAGAGCTCTCTAGAATGGGAATTCAGTATTCTCTCATTTATTGAGTAATTCTCCACCCACTGTGACAATGCCTCATGAACATTTGAACGATTTTATATATCTTATATGTATGTTCAGGTGAATTTCCTCCCATGCACTTCCCATCCCTGACACCCCCCCACCAATGATTCTTTCCCACCCTAGTCATAACCCTTCTGTGATCCAAAGCTTGTTTAAAGATGAAGCCAATATAACAGCCAAATACCATTAATAGGAAAATGAAATAATAATGATAAGTTTAAATGTAAGAGATAAAATACATGAAAACTTAAAAAAAAAAACTAAAAATAAAATAGAATTTAAAAATTGGGATATTTAAAAAATGAAAAATATAGAAAAACTTTTTCTTTAACATTTTGCCTTTTATCAGCGCAATATCTGGTGTTCAGTCTGTACCGTGGCACCTTCCCCTTCTCATACCCCAGTGTCTCACTATTTTTCATTTTGTTTTCAAAGAAGTTTTAGGTCACAGCAAAGTCACACACAGAATACAAAAGACTCTCATATACCCAACCTCCTCCCTGTTTTCTCCCCCCCATATTAATACCTTTTTATATGTGGATGGTAGCATTGTTATAGCTGATATACAAATATTGAAACATAGCTACTAAACATTGTCAGAGGTTTACAGTATAGTTTACATTTTAGACCATACACTTTTAAAATTTTGATGATATTTACCATGTCCTGTGTCCATCACTGTAAGGTAGTGAAGAAGCTTTCCACTGGCCACTAAATACCCCTTATTTCTATTCGTCCCCATCCACCCAGGGCCCATGACGACCCCCTGGCTTGGCTTATTGGCTGACAAGATTCATAGTTACATGCAACAAGAGGTCTTGACACATTGGTTTGTCCTCCCCTATTAGGAACCACCCTTGCTCTTGAGAGACCCCTTGAGATATTAATATCTCAAGGTCTTTTGAAAGATGCTCATGTCTTGATTGAAGAAGTTAATGTCATCAACATAGAATCATTTGAGCTTTTTATATCTGGAAATCTTTTTTACATGAAACAAACACTCACAGTTCCTTAAGTTTTTTTCTTGTTTGCTTGTTTGTTTGTATTTTTGTTTTTTCCACTACCAGGGACCCTGGCACTTCATATATGGGAAGCCTGTGCTCAACCACTAACCACTGAGACACATTGGCTTCTTGAGTTTGTTTGTTTGTTTGTTTTAAGATGTCCTGGGAACGGAACCCGGACCTCCCATGAGGGAAGCAGGCCTTCAACCACTTAAGCCACATCTGTTCCCTCCTTAAGTTTTAACAAATACTAATTATTCTACATTTGAAATCTTAAAGGCAGTTTTATAAGACTTTAAGCTCAACTTTTGAAAGCCAGAAACTCTGATTCCAGTGTCTGTTCTTAACCACTACACCATACTATGTTCCTGAAAATATGCTAATATTTATTTTAACTCTGCTCATATTCTCATTGACTGCTGTTAAAGTCTTTGAGCTTTCAAAGTGTATTTGTCAGGAGAAAATCAGAGAAACATTGGAGCAGCTCCAAAACCTTGGAAACACAGGGCCAACAAGATCAGAAAACCAGAAGAGAAGAAAGGTTCAAGGATGGCTGAGGAGGAGGGGTCCATTCCAGCCCCAAGAGTCCCTAAAAGGCAAGTCAAATTTCAGAGTATTCATCTTCTCAGTAAAGACAATTCTTTTAAAGTTAAACAAATAAACAAACAAAAAACAATACTAACAGTCAGGAACAATTGAGCAGTCTATTATAATCTCAGAGATTCCAGTAATAAAGGATGTTTACAATAACAAGTATTTATTGAAAATTTAGTGATATTAAGAGCTTTACAAGGATTAACTGATTTGATCCTGATAATATTTCTATCATTCCCTTTAAATGAAACTTAAAGTGATCATGTTTTGCCAAAATTCACATTATAAATGACAAAAGTAAGATTTAAACTCAGGACTGTCAGAAGCAGACACTTTGCTCATGACCATAATAGTATACTAAACCTGGTCACCCATTTCACAATAATGTATTACAGGATATGACATATAAAATATTCACCCAAGAAAAACTGTGAAACAAGGCAGTCAATGTGAATGATTTTTTACCATAACAATAAAAATGAGTTTAATCCAAATAATGGCAGGGATGAATGGTAGACCTTTTCCTTGGAGATAGAAAAAGAGAGAATAAGACCAAATGTGGAAGAAGAAGAGAAACTATACAAAGTGAAGATAGAAAATAAAAAATTCAACACATTTCTATTGCCCATAATATTTAATTTTTGTTTTATGTTTGCAAAATTTGAGCTTATAATGCATCATATATGAAGTTTGGGAGTTTCTTTCTTCTCATAGATTCTGTTATAAAAGATACTTCCTAAGAAATGCCTTAATGATGTGAATCAATTAATAGGTTGACTATAAATGTAATCAATAGCACTATTGCTCAAAGTGTATGCAAAGATCTCCTGCTCCAGAAATCTAATTCATTTAAAATGTAGAAACATCAATCCATGCATTGTCCTAATTAGTTAGAATCCATAAAGCTGTTTCCACAAAAACTGTGTGTTAAAAATATTAAGCACATGATTCTGAAAGTACATTAAAGATCGACAACAAAATGGTCCATAAATTAATCAAAACTGGATATTTTTATACTGATAAGTAATTTACTGCCTGGGCCCTTTCTTAAAGAGTCTATATGCCATTCACATAGTCTTTGACACAAAATATTCACTGCCCATAGAAATTACTTTCTTTTGTCTTAGTGATAAAAAGATAGTCATTTTATATGGTTGTCATTATTTCTCAGTCAAATCACCATTTAACCCCACAGCAACGTCATAGCATTTTCACCTTACATTTCTGAGAGTGTAGATCAAAGACTTTTACCTGGGAGTAATCATGGTATAAAACACGGCCACAGCTTTGTCAATAGAGAATGTGAGTACTATGCACAGATAGACAAATATGCAGGGTATGAAGAATAAGATAACCACAGAGATATGAGAAATAAAATTAGACAGGGCTTTGCACCTCCCCTCTAAGGGGTGAAATTTCAGAGTATTCAAGAAGATCATACAGGAGAACATCAAGAAAAGGAGTTTGATAAGTAGATGAACACACTGTTGTCAGCCACAAAGAGACCAAGAGTGTAGGTACTCATGCAGAGAATTATCAGCAAAGAGATCAAATAACATATGAGGTTATATAGGGCACTGGAGCCACTGAAGGACAGATTCATTGTGAAGAGGATCTGAATTGTTGCAGGGTAACAGCCTCTAGCCCAGAAACTCCTATGAGGAGGCCATAAGCCTATGAGCTCATGATGGTTGTGTTGTACAGGGATTTGCAGATGGCCATGTACTGGTCAGGGGCCATCACCAGAAGCAGGATGATCACAGCAATACCAAAAAGATGCTTAGCAAAATCTTAAGTTATACATCCCCTGAAAAAGATGTGTTTCCCACAGAAAGAGTGTCAGTTAGCATGGAAGAACAGCAGCCATCTAGAAGGGATAAGCAAGACAGGAAGAAAAGGTAAAGAGTCTAAGTTTTGTCCAAATCAAAAGATCTATCCTTTTTGTGGATCTGAATTCTTAATTCTCTAAAAATATAAATTCCCTAAATTAATGTTCTTAAATACAATCACATTCAACTTAGTTTGTGACTAGACTAGCATATTTTAAATTTAATAGAAACACAAATATGCACAAATACTATTATGAAATAGTATTGAGGAATACTATTCTTACCATATATCAAAATGTATTATTGATTAAATCCAATTACATCATGCATTAAATAACACATGAATAAGGAGATCAGTGGAAGAGAATAGATTCCTGAAGTGGATACAAATATGTGTAAGTCTTTGGAATGCAATAAAGTTGAGATTTTTAGATCTGTGAATATATGATAATTATTTAACTACAAAAATAGACATCAAGAAAAATTTAAAATGCAATCCTCATTTAAACCCTTATATCCAAATAAAGTCCAGATGAATCTAAACTTAAATTTAAAATTAAAAACACAAAAATGCTTAAAAATGTTTAAAATTAAGGAGAAATATTTCAATAAGAATAAATTTTACTGAATTCATTGAAATTTACTTACATAAGATTTTAAAACAAGAAGATATTGATGTCTAATATGTAAATATAAAAAAATTTACATAGACAACACATTTCTGCCTAGCACAAAACAGGTCCTGAATTACAATAATTACACATGCAACAGTAAAAGGGGGGAAATTAGTATATAATTAATTCATAAAATTAATAAGAAAATGATCAACAAATCAAAGAAAATAGGAAAAATATCATAATAAATAATTCACAAAGAAATACCAATAATTCTCACAAATGCTAAAGCTGCACAATTATATTGAAAATATTTCAATTAAACTGTACAAATTAAATGCAATCTTTGACTTAAAAAGATTTCCAAATACCATAAATGTTTATCAAGCATAAGTTGTTGATAACATGGATCAACAGATAACCTCGCAGATTGTGGGCAGGAGTATATTAGGTAAAACCTCAATCAAAGACATTTTGACCTTGAGTATGGTCATCAACATTGAAAATACATACCAATTGACTCAACAATTCCAATTCTAGAAACTCATTCTTGCACATATAAAAAATCATTGTTATTGTATAATTATCTGTCATAGAAAAATATTGGAGTTAGCATGAAGAGAAAAGGATAAACTAATTTTAGTACAATTCTTTTTTATATTTCTATATTTTGCAGTATAAGGATAGCTGGGAGTTAGTTCTATATAGACTGATATGGATATACCATGAATATGTTAAATAATAAAAGTCAAACTTTAATGCACAGAGACATATACATACATATAAATGCAATATGCTTTTATTTCCAAAAGTTATCCTTTAGGAATCTTAAAGATAGAGTCAGTGACAGTCCCTGAAGAAGACTACTGGTAGATTTTATTAAAGGTGGGTAGATTTGCTTTTTATTTTGAGCATTTGTATGGCTTTCCTTTCTAATACTTATTGCTATTGTTCTTTCAATTGTTTTATTTTTAAAAGTAGATGCATTGCATATTTTAAAAAACTGTATGTAAAGCAACTGAAATTGAATAAAGAGGAAAGTGTGAATTAAATATTTTAACTAGTATAATAAAATGAATGAACAACATAGACAAGAATTTAACTAAAAACAAAGCTGACTGAAAGCAAAATTAATATAGATAATACAGGATTTAAATACCATAGTAAGTCATTTTTAAATTTTCATTCTTTGTTACATATTAATTATTGACAAGCCATTATATATGCATTGCAATTTCTAGTAGAAGGATAAACTAGACATTACATATCTTTCTTACTAATAAAGTAATTGTCATCAAAAGCCCAATTAAATAGGAAATTATTTAATTATATTTATGATAAATGCTTTGTAAGAACGTAGAGTGCATCATATTTAAGGTGACTTCTGTGTTCCAATGAGGTTTTTCATAAAAGCAAAATTATTCTCTTCATTGAGGATAATACATTTATTTACTACTTACATGAATTTTCTTCTCCAGATCTTCTTCATAGCATTTTTCATCTCTGAATTTCTCAGAGAATATATTAAAGGGTTTAGCATGGGGGTTATGACTGTATAAAAACACACTTAATGTTTTGTCAATAAGGAAGTTTCTAGCAGCTCTTGCATACATAAAACCACATGGAACAAAGAAGAAGACAACCACAGTGATATGGGAACCACAGGTGGAGAGGGCTTTACTTCTGCTTTCCTGACTAAGGTTTTTTAGGGAGTGCAAAATGACACCATAAGAGATGAGTAAGAGCAGAAACACAGTAATGCAGATCAGTCCTCCATTAACTGCCACTAAGAGGCCAATGACATAGGTGTCAGAACAAACGAATTTCAATAAGGGGAACATGTCACAGAAAAAGTGATCAATGACATTGGGAGCACAAAATGGGAGCCCATGAAGAGAGATCAGTTGAATGACTGAGTGCAGAAAATCTCCAATCCAGGACACTATAAACAGCACAACACATACCCATTGCCTCATGATTATCAGGTAATGCAAAGGCTTAAGGATGGCCACATAGTGGTCATATGCCATGGCCAACAGAAGAAAGACTTCTGATCCACCAAAGAAGTGCTCTAAAAAGAACTGTATCATACAAGCTTGGAAGGATATGGTCTTTTGTCCAAAGAACAAGTCTGAAATCAATTTTGGGGAAATGACTGAGGCATAAATGACATCCATAAATGATAAGCCAGCAAGAAAAAAGTACATAGGTGAGCTCAGGGACTTACTGACAGTTACAGTTATGACAATGAGTAAGTTGACCAGCACGGTCAAAATATAGGAGAATGAGAAGATAATAGAAAGTACCTTCTGTTCCTTTGGATTCTGTGTGAGACCCAAGAGTACAAAATAAGTCACATTTTTCTTTGGTTCCATCTATTGTTTTATAGATGCTGACTTCAGATTTCGAGACAGTTTACCTATAAAATAGTAAAAAAAATAATAATGTGCTATAAGCCTAATCTTTTATGTATTCATTTGGTCAAAATGTCTATGGATCATTTATTTGTGCAGACTTGTCATCATATGCATTGCGGTTAACAAGTTGACTAAGACAATGTTCCCTATCCTCAGTGTTTGGATTTATAATTATGGGTGAAAACAATACAGGCCAATGTAATCAGTGCTATTTTAAAGATATTCACATAATGCTAAGGATATACAGTTTGGCAACATCAACCAAACTAGAGTCAAGAAAGCTTCCCGGTGTAGTTAGTAATACTTCCACTGAGTTTAAAAACTAAAGTGAGAATTGACTAGAACAAGGAACAATAGGAAGTTGCACCATTTATAAAGTCACAAAGTTCACTAAGAAACCATATAGGTTAATTTATATAGTTAAAGTGGATTTTAAATTATGAAAGGAAGACTATAGACCGAAGTTCACTGACCTAGTTTCTTCATACCACACAGAAACCTCCTTCTTTGGGTCTTTGGAAGGGATTTCCTTTTTTTTTTCCTGAATTATAAATGCTGAAGCCATACAATTCTTATCACCATCCCCTATCTCTTCCCTAATTTTCAAACTTACGTATGCAAATACCTAATGAATACCACTGATTGAATATCAAACTGGTTTTCATAAAACTAAAATCTTAATAATCCAAACCAAACCTATCCTTCATCTCATTAAATGGTATCTTCTTCCACATTATTTTTCAGAACAAATATCTTACAATAGCTTTCACAATTTTTATTCCTCTCACACTACTTATTAATATCTTCAAAAACATTCTGTGAAGTCTACCTTAAAAATATGCTACAATTTTGACTATCCTCACTATCTCTCTGGTATGTCCTTGGCTTACTGCAATTAGTGTCCTGCCATTCTCTACACTTTTATTCCTGATTTCAACAGTCTGTTCTCCTGCAGCTACTCAATTGATTCTTTTTAAATCTGGTTTAAATAATGCCACTCACTTTTCCAAAATTGCTACAGTGGATTCTTATACGTACTATCTATATAACTTAGCCTATAAAACCCCAGAAAATTTTATCCAGGTTGCCCTCCCAAATTCATTTCTTGCAAGTCTCATTCTGCTTGAGACTTTCTGCTATATCTCAAATATACATACTGCTTTTCCATCTCCTGAGTTCCACTCTTTTATATATGTTCATTTCAATGATCAGAAGCAGTTTACCTTAAAATATTTATAAATATTTTATTTATTCATTCAATGGATAAATAATTATAGAATACTTATATTGTGTCAACCTTTTCCAATAATGTAAACCCAGTCATCACAGAGGATCTACTACTCATTTAAGCTCAGGGCTTACTCCTAGGGGCCATATAATCAGAGGACAGAAATGCTAGTAGTAACTGAGGAATCGCCTTTTTGCCTTTAGTTTCCTAGATTTCCAGATGGAGGTACTCCTTTTGAAGTTAAGAGATGACTGAGGACATCTAAGGATTTCTTTAATCTTCTCATGACAAGTATCATATAAACCCCGACCAGCAATGTTTTCATCCTTTCCCCTCTTATTTAGCAATAATTCTAAACTTTCTTTGAGGAAGTCTCCATTCAGCAAGTTAATTATTATACCTGCTTATATATGTCTTTCTCCTAATTCAATAGCTTTAGCTTATGTGATAAAAATTAAAAAGCTATAATTTACTGTTTTTTTATATAAGATATATTATTAAAAAACAGGCAAAACAGACACTTTTATTTTACTCAAAGTGTCTATGACACTAATATTTAGGAAATATATATATATATATAATATGTTATAATAAAACATTTTCCAGACCACTGCAATTATATTTTCCAAATCTCATTGCCAGACCTTAAATAAATGGTAGTCACAACTCTGAGTCATAATTTTGCACATCCGTAAGATAAGATTAATGATAGCTAGCTACTGAGTGGGAATATTTATAATTAATGAACTAAAATATTTGAAAGCATATATAGCACATTGCTAGGACAAAAACAGATGATCAATCTTTCCTTTGTTATAGCATATCTGAAGCTTCAGTTGCTACCTATCAAAATGTATAAGTTGATATTCCTCTGAAATACAGAAGAACCTGGTGAGAAAACATTGCACTGATTCTATTTAAAATCGACAAAAAAATTAATGAAATAAAAAGAAATACTAACCTTGTAAGAACATCTATCATTTGTTATTCAAAAGTATGTACTTGATACTGTGTGCATGCATATATTATACACATTTAATGTGATTATATTTAATGTATCACATTTATTGTGTCACAATTAATCTTTACAAGTATTGCTATCCTAATTTTAGTTGAACAAACTAAAGCTCAGAATATTTTGTTATTTTTCTCAAAACCACACATTATTAAGGACAGAAATGGAATTAGAATCTAAGTTTGATTGATTTCAGAGCACCTGTACTGCCAGTAGAAGTTTTTTCAACTTTTCAGGTCATATAATTACCTATGAAATATAAATTCACACAATTACACATTAATAGTGGAAATCATTATGTACAATTGTGTGAATATCTATTTCATAGGCAATTATATGACTTAATGTAATAAAATACCATATCTACATAAGATGATACCACTTAATGAGGAAAATGAATTCTACTAACTTCTTTTTAAGATAATTTCAAAAAATTACATTTCCAATTTCTTGCCTATCTCATTCTATTCAATATGGCCTAACTAGCTGTACTTGAGAATTTGAAAGGACATTCAATGCCTTCTAAACATCATGCTTTAAGACTAGTTAAGCATTTCCTGAAATAGTTATGTAAATATTTAAAAGAATACATCTACTCACCGATAGAGCAAGCATCACTGGACATTTTATTCCTTCTATCCCCAATATTTACCATTGAGTTCAGCAATTGGAGTGTATCCAAAGCTGCTAATTGCTTAATTATATTTACTTGGATTTTCCACAAATTTTTAAAAGAGTATCTTTATGTAATATTACTGCTAGAACAGTTACTTATTTAGGGTCAAGAAGATGTAACAGAGAAAAAACTAATTTCAGAACCATTGTGAGATTATTGTCAATCAAAAATACTATATCATTGAAGTCACTTTGTTCCAATGATAGTGAATTCATCATTTATTTCTCCACTTTGCCATAGCAAGTTTTACTTTATTTTTACTTAATACTTAATTTATTTGGCCTTGAAATATTGTTAGTTATGTTATAATTTTATCTCCAATTTACATGTAAAAACTAATTCCTTGTTCAATTATTGATTATATTTTAAACAATTATAGAGCACCTATATTGCGTCAGGTCCTATGCTATGAGCTGGATGTGCAAGAGTTAACAAAACAGAAAAAAATCAGGAAAAGTAACCTGCCTACATTTACTTTATATTCTTGTAATAGAAACAGGCAATGGACAAGGGAATGGCTTAATAGAGCACATGCAGTCTCTTATAAATGCTATTAAGGCAACAAAACAGGGGACAATGACAGAAAATAAGAGGGAGAAATCTACTATGGATGAAGTAGTTAGAGAAGGCCATTTTTAAAAGGTGATATTTAAGCTAAGATACAAAGGATGAAAAGTTGCTATGATAAAAATTACTGTTCCAACTTTGAAAAGATCAAGGCACAGAAAGATCATTGTGAATGGAGGGAAATAGGAAAGGGAGAGACTAGAACAAGCAGGGGATGCAAACGTGCACTGCACTGTACTGCAGGACATTGCAGTGCTTGGTAAGGAATTTGGGTTTTATATTAAGTTCTTTCAAAGCGGGAGTAAAAAGCATTACACAGGCATTTATTTTTTAATTAAGAAAGTCCTCCACCTCACCACACATCTCAAAATAAAGGGAGAAGAGCTTCTTAAGAATTGCTACCAAATTATATGTGCTACTGTGTTAGGCCAGAAGGTATAAGACTATCATATTATTTTATGTTTCAGAACTAAGCATGATGTCTGTCATAGAAATTATTCAGTAAAATTCAAATGATTATAAACATAACTCTAAGATATCCACTAGGATAATTTTTCTGTTCTCTCATTTTCTTCTGGTACTCTATATCTGCTTTTTATCTATGTGTAGGGCAAATAAAGACAAAAAACAAAACAAAAAATCTCCAGTTTTGTAGAAAGAAATGTCTGTAGGATAAAACAAAAGCTTTCTGATTGCTCATGCCCGAACTATAGCAAACATCAGGGCTGTGTGGCTGCTCCTAAAACCTTTTGAATGCACCCTGCACATTTTATTAGTTTCTTATGTATTGAATAGTTTCCAAACACAAAATTCAAGAAACTGCATTTCCAAGTCTTCCTTGCCTCTAGGATATAGACATGTGAATTGGGTTCTGCATACCAGGTACACATGTTCAAAATTTTGTGTTGGAAATTAGGTATATAAGGCTGGGTGCTTGTGAAAGCTCAACAGAGCCAGGAAGGTGCTGAGGTCAGGGAGAGTGGTAGCAGCTTTCCAGTTTGGACTATGTTTACTTTCCTAACTGCCAAAACAAATACCAGGCAATGAATGGGTAGTAGAATAAGGTAGTTATAGATACAACCTATGACATATGACCAGTTACAGAAACAAGGACTAAAATAGTCATGAATAGATTTTCTTGTTTTTTTTTTTTAATATTTCTGCATATATTCATAAAGCAAATATCTGTTTTCTTTCTTATCTTTTTTCCTTATCATGTAACATATGTTGTATTAACTTTATGTCATAGCATTTAAGTTATAGGATATCAAGTTTCAGAGTGAATATTTTACTAGGATTTGGGCCCTCTTCTGGGAAAAAAAGGTAAGTTTTTTTAGTTGTACACAGGACAACTGAGTATTATCAGTTGAAAATATGTCAGTATGGTAGTTTGAAGCTGTATGTACCCCAGAAAACATGTTCTTAAATCTAATCCATACTTGTGGATATGAACCCATTGTGAATAAGACCCTTAGATGAAGTCAAGGAAGGTCTTTATTCTATTACTAGAATCCTTTATAAACAGAGTGAAATTCAGAGAGAAAGAGGGTCATGGAAGTAAAAGGCTGAAAATAACAAAACGTGGAGGAGAAGGAAGAGAGCAGTGGATGCCACCATGTGCATTGCCATGTGTCAGAGGAAACTAGGATCACTGACAACCAGTCTTCCGGAAGAATGCATAACCTTGATGATGTTTTCCTGGACTCAAAACAATAAGCAAATAAATTTTCATTGTTTAACATTACCTGTTTCATGGGATTTGCTTTGAGCAGCATAAGAAACTAAAACTTTATGTTGCTGTTTTTATTTAGAGATTAAGTATGGTTTAAGGAGATGTATATGGGTGCCAAGTTGACAAAACGTGTATTGTGATGATTAGGTTCTTATGTCAGCTTGGCTAGATTATCATGTCCAGTTGTTTTATCAAATACAGGCCTGATAGTTACTGAGAGGAGAACTTGTGGATTTAAATCTTCAGTAAGTTGATTGTATCTATGGCTGATTACATATACAATCAACTGAGGGGATTGCCTTCAACAATGAGACCAGAAGTCTCATCCAATCAGGTGAAGGTTGTAAAAGGAGAAGAGATGTTTTCTGCAGACAGAAGGGAGAATTTCCATCTCTACCTCAGCCAGCCAGTTTTTCCTGGCTAGCTGAAGTTTTTTCAAAGGAATTCATTGAAAACCTTATCAGAGTTCCCAGCTTGCAGCCTGCACTACGGCATTTGGGCTTGCCCATCTCTTCCTGTCAGTTTGTTTACCTGGAAATCCCTGACTAAGGCAGCCAGTGGTAGCAAGGTTTGGCGTCAGCAGTGGCATCAGCTCCCTTAGCTTGCTAGTCCTGTACAGGTGAGTTTCTGCATGTGGCTCCTGTTCTCTCAACATTGATTCTGAGTGTGGCCCTTCCAAAGATCATTAAGATACTTAATTCCATTTAATAAATATTTTCCAATTAAATTAATTATAGATGATTTTGCATCTTCAGCTAGGAACCCTGATACTATAACAAATCAACCTAAAATTCCCCATTTCAATTTATCACTGATATTGAAATGCCATTCAGAAACATTCCAGTTGGCAAGGATCCTTTAACAAATGCAGTTACTCTTAAAAGTGTTAAGTGGAGATGATGGCCAATAAGTATTTATTAAGCATTTAATTAACTATTTTCCAAACTTGGCTTAGGTGCTGCAGATGCAGTAGTGAGCAAAAAAAGGCCCTGCCTTTATTTCCATGGAGTTTACATTCTGGCTGGGAGAAATGAAAAGTAATAAAATAAATTAAATAAGTCAGATTGTAAAAATATTGCTGAGGAAATGTAAAAGGTGATATGATACAGAGTAACTCAAGGAGATAAAGAATGGTTTTACAATGAGTGCTTATGTAACTTTACTCAACTTATGGGGCATTTGAACCTAGACTGAGTGATGATGGCAAGTCAACTATTTGAAGATCTAGAGAAGGAGGAGCATTCCAGGAAGCAAGAAGAGCTAGACAAAAGGCCTGATGGTAAGAAAAAGTCTATTGTAACTGGTGCACCGTGAACAAGGAATAGAATAGTACTGATTGAGGTTATGAAAATCTTTCTTTGAATAGAGAGCAATTGGGCATAGCTTTATAGGCCATGAAAATGTTAGTTATAATTTAGAGTAAATTTAGCTAATTGGATAGCTTTCCTTCTAAAAATCATTTATTCCAGCTGTTTCAAGTGAATGCAAGAGCTGTAACAATGGAAAAAATGTTGGAAATTAAAATAAAAGCAGGCCATGAAGAGGCAATGGGGAGATCGATGTTTCTAGCTTCAAAGGAGAATTCAAATGCGACCAAAAAGAGCAGTCACCAGAAAGGACAAAGTCTGCCAGGTGAAGATGGTTTGTTTGAGTACATGTGTTATATTTCTCATTCTGATTTTATATGCTCTGATTTAATAGGAATATGGATAAAGTTGTTTGGTTATCTTCAAGTTGGAATAGAGGAGAGCAGATAATGATACTCATTCAGGTCAAATAAAATTTCCCTCCCCTCCACTGTGAACACGTCTTTAATGGTTTTACTCATATTATTTCAGCTTAATGTCTCTCATCCCTGAACATGGGCAGAAAAACACTGCATTTTTACTTTTGGCTTTTCTTTGCACACTCTAAAGAGACCCCCTCCTTCCAAGTCACTTTCTAGCATTTCACTTGTTTACTTGTTCAGCACTTTTCACTCTGAATTTATGCTGCTTTTGTTTTAATATGTTTACTTACTTAATGCCTATCTTTCACAACTATAAATTGTTCTTTACTCTGATATATGCAATTAATGTGAAAAATAACATAGTGCTTAAGTGTGCAAGTTATAAATCCAAAATACTAAGTTTAAATCCCACCACAGGCATTCACTAATAGAATAGATCTTGGTTAAGTTTTTCACATTTTCTGTGCTTGAATTAAATCTTCTAGAAAACAGAAATAACAGTATTTACTTCAAAAACTCTTATGAGGATTAAACAAGACAATGCTTTCCAACTAGTAGTAAATAAATAATAGCTTTTACATCAATTATTAATTATCATGCTGCATTTTTCTTATGTGTCATAAAAATTTCATTAGATTTTGGGATCTTTCATAAGTTCGTTGTGATATGGGAAATATTCACATTTTAAGGTGAACTTTTAGACTTTAATCTCATCCATATTGCATTAATTTTATAAGGTTTGCTCTCAGAATTCTGAAAGTTTCTCATAGCCTCCTAATGTAATGTTTATCTACACTTAAATAGTAAATAAGTCATAGCATTTCTAAAAAGTTAGACAGAAATGGGATGCTGATGGAGAAGTGAGAGAGGCAATAAATTTGTAACATTTATTAGGTTCTTACTGAATGCCAGGCACTCTACTGGATAATTTGTACACAATATCTCTTCTAATCCTTAATATAGCCCAATTAATTTTGTGCCACCATGTCACTGTACATAAAACTAAGATTGGAATAAGACAGTGGTGGTAAAATCCATGCAGTGCTGCCAAAACTGGTGAGATGAAATTCAATCCTAGACTGTTCATTCCAGTCTAGGAATCCTTTCACATTATCTGAAACTCTGCTGCCTAAAGTACCTCCAGAAGCAGAATAATATCTCTAAAAGTCCATCAAGTCCTTAGTTGTATTTCACAGAAAATGTTGTGTTATATAGGGTTGTTTATACAGAAAGGTATCTCTTTCACCTTTGGAAAAAGGGACCAGAGCAACATCTACAGAGGTCCAACTCAGAGGATGAAGTCCTGATATTTACAGAAGGGATATCAGCCCATATCTTCCCCAAATAGAATGGGTCAGTAGCAGTCAATATTTTTTTTCCTTAAAAAAAAAAACATAAAAATATGATCTATGTGTCATACACTGTTATAAGCACTTGAAATACATTAGCCCACTTAACTAGCCAAACAAATTTTAGATGGGTACAATTACTACCATTTAAGAGATGAACAACAAAACAAAACAAAACAAAACATAAATATCTTTATGACCCTTAACAGGATTTTTCAGGAGAAAATCAGAGCCAAAATTGGATGAGCTCTAATTTCTCAGAGGCAAAAGATCAATGGAGATATCAAAATCAGGGGAGAAAATCTCAGGAATAGCAGAGGAGGAGCCCATTCTAGTCCCCAAGAAATCACACAAGGCCAGTTAAATTTCAGAGTATTCTTCAAAGTAGGGAGAGAGAAATTATGACTTTAAGAAAAATTTTACATTACCTATAATGGAATCTATTATCATTTCAGAGATTCCAGTAATAAGCAATGTTTAGAATAACAAATATTTGAACAGCTAGTGTATTAAGACTTTGCAAGGATTATTTGATTTGATCCTAATAATATCTCTATCATTTCCTTTGCCTGAAACTGAGAGAGATTGTATTTTGCCAAAGTTCACATGATAAATGGCAAAACTAAAATTTGAACTCAGGACTGTCTTAAGCATTCTATGCCCTAAAATATTAAAGGATACTAAACGCTATGACTCTTTCCTTTAAAAAATGCATGTAAGAAATAATACATAATATGCCATTCATATATCAAAATTGTGAAAAGAAGGCTCCCAATGTGAATCACTATCTAATTTAACAATGAATATCAATTTTAGACCACATAATGCAGCAAGAAGAAATGATAGATATTCCCTTTGGAGACAGAAAAAGATAAAGAAATAGATCAGATGTGGCAGTTTAGAAAGTACAGAAAGAAAATGGAGAATAAAAATCCAAATGTTTTTTACTTTCTCAGAATACTTTACTTTTGGCTTACAATTGTAAAGATAGTGAGCTTGCATTGCATTATTAATGAAGATTAGAGAGTTTCATTGTTGTCATAGCTACTTTTATGAAGGGCACTTCCCAGGAAAGACCTTCATAGGATGATTTCATAATAGACTGAGGATGTGAAAATAATCTATAGCACTATTGTTCAAATTGTGTGCCAAGATCATCTATTTCAGGAATATTTGTGAAATTTGTTTAAAATGCAGATAAATTACTCCAGAAACAATCTTTCAGGCTGTTTCTTGGGAATCAGAATTTTAATAAGAACTCTTAACTGATTCTTATATTAAAGGTTGTCAAAGAAAAGTGCAATGAATTAATCTAATTGGGCAATATTTATAAAGATAAATAATTTCCTGCCTGGGTCCTTCCTCCATAGGCTTATGTGCCACCATCAAAATAATTTTGCCATGTAGTATTCACTTGCTCTTGATTATCTTCTCTTTTCTTAACAATACAGGTATCAAGTCACTTTATATGGTTTTCATTATTTCCCAAAGTAAACTTTTGCCCAATACTACCTCATAGTACATCTAACAACTGTGTTTCTGAGACTGTAGATTAAGGAGTTAAACATGGGAGTTATGATAGTAGAAAACACAACCACAACTTTATCACGGGAAAAGTGGTAAATGGACCCAGATACACAAACATGCAAGGCACAAATAGCAAGATGGCCACAGAAATGTGAGAGACACAGGTGGACAGGGCTTTGAAACTCTCCTGTAAGATCTGAAATGTTTATAGGAGGACCCCTTAGGAGACCATCAAGATGAGAAAGTTTAATAGATAACTGAAACTGATATTGGTAGCAACAGTGACCAAAGTTATGGGTTCCCCTTGAAGCTAGTGTGTACGAAGGGTCCAAATCACAAATGAAGTGGTCTATGACATTGGGGCCACATAACAAAAGACATATTGTAAAGAGGCTCTCATGTTGGCATAGACCAAGCCTCTAGCTCAGGCTTGACCTTAGAGGAGGCCACAAACTTGTTGCATCATAGCTGTGCAGAGCAGGAGATGGCAGATGGCTACATAGTGATATTAGAACATCAGTGTGAGAAGGATGATCTAAGTAGCTTCAAGAAGATGCTCAGTAAAGGCTAGAGTCAGGCATTACCTGAAAGAGACAATTTTTCTTACAGCAAGTGTATTATCTGGCATTTTAGTGGTCATGGATGCAGAACAGCAGCAGTAAATAATAAAAATAAGTAAAATAGGAAGAAAATGTAAAGTACTACTGAAGAGAACAAAGGAAAATTTGGCTAAATCAGAGAAATGCTCTCTTAGTGGATAAGAATTCTTAATTTTCTAAATATATAAATCCTACATAAATTAATCATCTTGAATAAATCTTCCTAAATAAAATCTAATTGAAAATACCAAATGAATTTTGTACTGTGAATACACTAGCTTTTAAAAAATCTGTATTTAATTTGAAACAAAAGAATAGGCTGAATACAGAAAAAGAATAGAAATGAGTGATTACTATGCTTATCAGATATCAAGATGTATTATAGAGGATTGCAGATGTGGCTCAAGCAGTTGAGTGCAGGTTTCCTACATGCGAGCTCCCAGGTTGAATATCCAGCTCCGGTATCTCAAAAAGCAAAAAAAGCTATTATAGAGCAAATGAAATTATATTGTTTATTAATTGGAACATTATAGAAAAGATTAATGGCACAGATTAGAGACACTGGATTTGAAATAAATGGTTAAAAGATAATCATGCAACTATAAAAAACAGCCTTTTTGATAAACAACTAAATTTCAATTCTTATCAAATTCTTTAAATCAAGATAAAATCCAGATAAAACTAGTTGAAATGTAAAAGATATCTGCAGTAAACATTTGAAAAAAAAAATGAAATGCAAAATGTAATGTGGAAGAATATTTGATAAAAAAGAAATAAAGAAAATCTTCCTAAGGAAGATATAAAAAATATATATTATTTTGATAAATCTGATATATAAAAATAATAAAAAACTACATTACCAAAGAATTTATGCATAGCATAAAAAGTTGAAAATAAATAACCCAGCTATATAGTAATTATGTTTTATAACAGAAACAGAAATAATTTACTTAATACATAATAAAAATCAGTATGCATGATACTGGCAATGAAGGGAATAGGTAAAAGCTATTAACAGACAATTCATAGATAAAAAATACAAATAATTTTAAACATGTGAAAAGATAATCTAAAGAATCTCAGTTAAAGAATACAAAATAAAAACAATTTTAATAATTCATCATATTGTCCAATACCATAAAATGTATATCAAATGCTGGTTGTTGAGATGGGGAACAAGAAAGTATTTCACAGACTGGTGGGATTATACTTAGTCTAACATCAAGAATGGCAATTTGGCAATCACTTTTAAAATAAATATTTTAAACACATGTAACATTTGATAGAAAAATCCATGTTGTGGGACTCATATTTGTATATTTTCAAAAATAGATATATTTATTGCAGAGTTGTTGCTCATAGAAAAAGATTGGAGACAATATGAAGAACTGGAAACTTTAATATAGTAAATCTCTTTGAGGTCTTTATGGAATATGAGGCTAAGTGAAAAAATTAGGAAATAACTTTAACATGTTTATGAGTTAAAAATAAAATTTATACATTCAGACCAAACACACATACATATACACACAATATATAAATATTCTATTTGTTACAATTATTACTTAAAGAAACTGAAGAATCAGAGGAAAATGATTGCTTCTGGGTAGGAGCTCTATGAGGCTCTGGTTAGGGATGGATAAGACATTGACTTCTCACTTTGTGCCAGTTTGTGTGTTTTCCATGTTTACTATTTATTTTTAAAGCTTCAATTTTTAAATAGTGTAAGTATTAGATACGTAAAAATAATATGTAATGCAACTGAAACTAAATAAAGGGGTAAGTCTATATAGGATCAAGTATTTTAAATAGCATAATAAAATGAACAGACATAAATGACAAGAATTAACTAAAAACAAAGCTATAATTGAGAAAAAATATTAAAGATAATGCAGTGATTATTTAAAATCATTGCAACTATAAAAATTAAAATCAATAATTCATTACATATTATTTTTGACTCCCTGCAATATATTCATAATGCCTTTCTAGGTGGAGCGGCAAACAAGACAGTATTGAGCTTACATTCTAATATGCAAACTTCAATCAAGAGCCCAGTCATATCTCTAATTTTGCTAATTGCTTTGAAGGAAATGAAAAGGTACATTAGATTTAAGGAAACTTCTGGGTCCCAAGAGGATATTTACTAAAGCCAAATGATTCTCCTCGTGGAAGACAATACATTCATTTATTGCCCGGTATGACTTTTCTTCTCCAGAGCTTCTTCATAGCATTTGTCATCTCTGAATTTCTCAGAGTATATATTAATAGGTTTAGTGGGAGTTATGATTGTATAACACATGTCCAATGATTTGATTGTATAACACATGTCCAATGATAGAGAAGTTTCTAGCAGGTCTTGCATACATGAAAATACATGGAACAAAGAAGAAGACAACCACAGTGATATGGGAACCACAGGTGGAGAGGGCTTTCCTCCTGCCTTCATGACTAAGGTTCTTTAAGGAGTGCAAAATGACACCATAAGAGATGACTAAGAGCAGAAACACAGTACTGCAGATCAGCCCTCCATTAGGCACCACTAAGAGTCCAACAACATAAGTGTCAGTACAGACATGTTTCAATAAGGGGAGCATGTCACATAGAAAATAATCAATGACATTGGGACCACAGAATAGGAGCGCATGAGGAGAGAACAGTTGAATGACTGAGTGCAGAAGACCTCAATCCAGGACACTATTAACAGCACTACACACACCCATTGTCTCATGAAAATCAAACAAAGCAAGGGCTTACAGATGGCCACATAGCAGTCATATGCCATGGCCACAGAAGAAAGACCCCTGATCCACCAAAGAAATCCTTCAAAAAGAGCTGGATCATACAAGCTTGGAAGGATATGGTCTTTTGTCCAAAGAACAAGTCTGAAATCAATTTTGGGAAAATGACTGAGGAATAAATGACATTCATAAATGATAAACAGCAAGAAAGAAGTACATATGTGAGCCCAGGGACTTACTGACAGTTACAGTCACAACAATGAGTAAATTGCCCACTGTGATGGTTAGGCTAATGTGTCAACTCTGCCAGGTAATTGTGTCCAGGTGTTAGGTCCAGCAAGCACTGGGCTAATTGTAGTAGAAGAGCATTTATGGACTTCGATCACCAGTGAGTTTACTGCATGGATAGCTGATTACATCTCCATCAATCAGGGAGATTGCAGAAATGGGTGACGCTTTTATCCAATCAGCTGAATGCCTTAAAAGGGGAAGTGATTTCAACATTCAGAGAGAATTTCCCAGCTCATCTTTGGACAGCCTACTTCTCCCAGAAACTCATCAAGGACCTTTCATTGGACTTTCATTGGACCCCCTGGCTTACAGCCTGCCTGTGGAACTTGGATTTGTGCATCCCCGTGGTCGTGTGAGAGGCTCTTACAAAATCTTATATTATTGACAGATATCTCCTTTTGATTCTGTTTCCTGAGCGAACCCTGGCTAATACACCCACCATGGCCAAAATGTAAAAGATTGAGAAGAAAATAGAAAGTGCTTTCTGTTCCTTTGGATTCTGCATGAGGCCCAGTAGGACAAAATAAGTCACATTCTTCCTTGGTTCCCTATTCTTTTGTAGGAATTGATTTCAGATTTTAGAAGGAGTTTATCTATAAAACAGTGAATGTATTTTAAATGTATTATAAGAATAATCTTTGTTTTTTATTCATTCAATCAAGAAATGCTTAAGCATCTATTTCCATCAAAACAAACATGGACATTGTAATTGCAAAGTTGATTAAGACAATTCTCTGCTTTCAGTGATTTTATATATAATAATTGATCAGACAAATATGGAACAATGCAATGTACTATTAAAAATATCTTCTTGTCATGATATGGGTGCATATTGTAGGAACATCTAAATAAAGCTTAGATCAAGGAAGAGTTCCTAGAGGAAGCTTGTTTTTGGTTTGTTTTAAAGAATTGATAATTGGCTAGAACAAGAGAGGATGAGAAAGGGATTCTCTGAGGAGGTGTACTATGTATAAAGTCACTATAATGTAAACTTGAAGACCCATTTATGGTAATCTACATGTTCAAGTGGGTACAGCTAATAATGAATGAAAGGTTATAGACCTAAGGTCACTGGCCTAGTTTTCATCTGAGCTCACTGAAATCTCATTTTCTTTGCTTGGATTTACCTGCTTGTCTTGACTAAAATGCTAAAACATCCCAATTTTGGACTAGAATCCATATATTCCTAATTTTCAAGATTATACATGCAATAACTTAATGAATATTATTAATTGCTTAAAAAACTAGTATTTTTAAAACTGAATTTTTAATTTTATGCACTAAACCTATCTCTTCCGTGATATTCTTTTCTCATTAAATGAATCCATTGTCCTGTTATTGTTCAAACTAAGTATCTCATCTTTGTATTCCACTAACATCACTTACTGATACCTTTAACAAATCCTGCTGACTCTACCTTCAAAATATATCATAATTCTTATCATATTCACTAGCTCCCTGATAGCTCCTTTGATCCATTGCTATAGCCTTCTGCCTGGTCGCTCTGCTTCCATTCTTCCCTTTTAAGGAACCATTCTCCTGCAGTAGCCAAATGATCCTTTGAAATATAATTACAATGATTCCATTCCCCTGCTCAAAAACCCTACAGTGTATTTCTATCATAAACTAAATAGATTAAAATCTTCCTACCTTGACCTACAAGATTCTAGTGGATTTGGTTTCAGGATACTGCTAGAAACTAACGTTTTACAAATCTCTGAATGAATTCTAATCCAACTTTATGCTATTACTCAAATATATGAAATGTTTTTCCATCTTTTTAGTTTAATCTATTCTTTTTACATGTCTTAATTTCAGAACTCAGAAGCATTTTACTTGTAAAATAATGATAAATGTTAAGGAAAAGTGTATTGTAAGTTTAATTTTTAATTTATTCATTCATAAATAAAATTTTAAATAAATTTTAATAAATTTAATAAATTTTAATAAATTTTTAATTTATTTATTCATTCAACTGACAAATTTCTCTGTTGTGTCAAGCTTTCAAAAAAGTTAGATACCAAGTCATCATATCCACTGACTCATTTAGGCTCAAAGATTACTCCAGCGGCCACATCATCACGGGTGAGAAATTTAGGTTGTTGACAGTCACCTATTTGCCATTTTATACTCCTATTTTTCTAGTTGGACACACACCTCTTGAGTCATAGATGGCTAATGATTTCATTTGAGAATTTCTTTTATCTAGTCATAATCATATCTGCTTAAAAAGTAACTTCCTAGTTTTTCTTCCTCTTATTTGTCAATGAAACTGAACTTTTGTTGAGGAAGACTTCATTTAGCAAGTTGCCTTTTACAGTGGGTTACAAATGTTTCATTCCTCACTAAGGAGACTTAATTAATATCTATGAAACCCAAAAAGTTATGGTTACTACTGTTTTTTTTTT
>JAQZBX010012889.1:0-40587 GCA_029593785.1 Cabassous unicinctus
TTCCCCATTATACTCCTACCCCCCTATTTCCCCTGTCCCATCCAGCTAAGTAGGGTACAGCAGTTTGATATTGTTTATGAATTCCAAAAATAGATATTAGATTATGTTTATAAACTGGTCTGTCCCTCTGGGCATATTAGATTATATTGGATTCAAAGGTTTCACTTTTACTTGATTAAATAATTAAGGCTTTGATTGGGCCATGTCAGTAGGATGTTGTATCTTTGCCCCCTTGTTGGGTGGGGACTCATAGAGAAAATGACAAGGCACAGGAGTTAGTTGGAGATTTTTAATGCTGGAGTCTCAGGAAGTAAGCACACAGAGGAGCAGAGCAGCTGAGAGAATCGAGCCTGGGGGAGAGAGACAGAACCCGTCACCTGATAGTTTGCAGCTGGCCTTGTGGCAGGGTAGCTGAGCCCGGAGAGAAACAAGCCCTGGGAAGAGAGGAACCCAGGAAGCCTGAACTCTTGGTAGACTTCGGCAGCCGTCTTGCTCCAACATGTGGCAACAGACTTTGGTGAGGGAAGTAACTTATGCTTTATGGACTGGTAACTGTGGACTTCTACCCCAAATAAATACCCTTTATAAAAGCCAACAGATTTCTGGTACTTTGCATCAGCACCCCTTTGGCTGACTAATACATAGGGTAATAATACCTAGTGAATGCTTCCATATTTTTTTCCATGATTTTGTAATTGTTGGCAATTCACCCCTCATCCCTGTCTTTCTCTCATTAGGATTTGGAGGGTCATTATTTTATAAAATGTTGTTATATTATGTACCCTTGTGTGCTTCTTGCTTTTTCTTACTAAAAAATACATTGTGAAAAATCTGTTTAAGCCTACTACTTGAGAAGTAACTCATTCATTTTATTGAATTGCATAATAGTTCATGGCATGAATTGTACTATCAGAGTGTTTTCAGATTTCCTGTTCTTGAATTTACATTTTTTGTTTCTATTTTCTTACCACTGCAAAGAGTGCTGTAGTAAATATCCTTATGCATATATCCTTCTAGACTGCACTTTTAGGAGTACATAGGAGAGATTTCTGGATTGAAGGGTATTTTAAATTCTTATGGTATTGCATTCTCAAAATTGTATATAAGTGTTGTTTATTCAGAAGATATAGCCCCTTTTATTTCTACCAGTAATGTAATCTTTATGCACTACAATTCAACTAGCAATAGGTGTTACCCACTTATTTTTTATTTGTTATTGAATGGGTGTAAAGTGATATGGCATGTTTTAAGTCACATTTCCTTTAATACGTTTTCTGTGTTTATTAAATCATGTGGATTTCTTCAACTGTGAATGGTTTATTTGCATTTTTGCCATTTTCACTTTTTTCTGATTTGCTTTTTTTAAACTTTATTTTTAAAGAAGTTTTAGATTACAGAAAAGTTACATCAAAAATACAGTAGATTGGGAGCAGATGTTGCTCAAGTGGTTGAGCTCCCACATGGGAGGTCCCGGGTTCAGTTCCTGGTGCCTCCTGAAAAAACAAAAATAAACAATAAGCAAAACAAACAAAAGAACCAACTCAGAGAAGCTGATGTGGTTCAGTGGTCGAGCACTGGCTTCCCACGTGCAAGGTCCTGTATTCAATCCCTGGCCTCCAGTACCTAAAAAAAATACATACACACACACACACACACACACACACACACACACCCCCTCTCCCCTTCTTAAATAATAACATTTTACATTAGTGTGGTACATTAGTGTGGTCACAATTGATGAACAAATATTTGAAGCATTGCTACAAAACATTGTCTAGAGTTTACGTTATGGTTTACACTTTACACCTTAAAATTTTATAGGTTTTGACAAAATGTATCCATCTTGCAAAATCATGCAGAACAATTCCAGTGGCCTAAAAAAAGCCCTATGTTCCACCTGTTCTTCCCTTTCCCTCCTGTCAGAGCCTCTGGTATCCACTGTCTTTATATCAATGTTACCAATTTTTCCATTGCTACAATAATAAGTTGACTTTGCTCTATGATTGCATTCCCCTCTTATATTTGTTCATTCCTCAATCGTGAAGATTTGGGGATGGTGATGACTGCTCTGCTTCATATCGAGAGGGAGCTTAGATTTATGGGGCAGATGGAAGGAACTGTTTTGCTTGCAGTTGTAGAAACGCTTTGCTTTTTGGAATGGGACTTGTCCATCATCAGCATTTTGTTAGTTTTCCTGGGTGAGTCAGATAAACTGGAGAGTAGGTGTTGACTGCAACTCTGCTAAGATTCAGGGCTCAACTGGCATATGAACAGACTGAAGTTTTAAGTCTCTGGAACATATACTTAATAGGCGTATTTGTCTGCCAAAGGGGTGCTGATGCAAACAAGAAATCTGTTGGCTTTTATAAAGGGTATTTAGTTGGAGTAAAAGCTTACAGTTACAAGGCCCTAAAGAGTCCAACTCAAGGCTGCTTTCTCACCAAACTCATCTGCCACATATTGAAGCAAGATGGCAGGCAATCTCTGCCTAGTCTGTCCTTCTTTCTTTCTCTCACAGCTCCATGGGCCCAGCTTCTTCTGACCTCAGCTGTAGGCTGGCATAGGGCTCATCTCTCAGGGCTTCCTGTATCAGTCTGGCATAGGGCTCGTTTCTTTCCAGGCTTTCTCCTCTGCTCAACTGCTCAGCTGCAAACTATTAGGTGAATGGCTCAGCTCTCTCCAGGGCCCCAGGATCAAACATGACAGAGGTCTCTCCTCTTCCTTGTGTCTTCTTGAGTGAGTGTCCATTTATATAGGCCCACCAAGAGGGTGGGGATTTAACCTAAGTCATCCCTTACTGACATTGTCGAATCAGAAGCCCTAAATTGATTTTTTCAAGTAAACTAAAAACCTTTGGATTTAATACAATCAAAGGGTATCACACCGAGGGGAACAGATTAGTTTATAAACATAATCTTTTTCTTTTTGGGATTCATAAATAATCTCAAACTGCCACAACAGATACAGTGCTAATTACAGGTTCAAATAAAAGGGGTAGAAGAACCATTTGTAGGGAAATTATAAATGAATCTAACTCTGTTACATAGGGGAAATAGGTTATCATAGATTCCAAGGTAAGACCCACCAACGGGGTGCTGATTTCATGGGATTGTGTGCCTTGCTTATAGTGTCTAGCCCTTGGGAGCACCCCTCTTTGAGGCTTTGTTTACTGTGGCAGTTAGTGAGATCTGCCTGAGATGTGCATAAGTGTAACCTCTGTAATGACCTCCCGATTCACTTTGAAATCTCTTAGCCATAAACCCTCTTTTGTATTTAATATTTTTCCCTTTTGGTTAAGGTCTTTTTCCAAATGCATCACTGGTTGGAGCTTGGTAATAATCTCTTGGTGCCATGGAGGGCCATCCCTGGAAGTCATGTCCCATGCCGGGGGGGTGGGGTGGGGGCTTAAGTGGTGAGTTTATTTGCTGAGTTTGGCTTAGAGAGAGGCCACATCTGATTAACAAGGAGGTTTTCAGGAGGAACTCTTAGGGAAGAGCTATTATTAGACTCAGTATCAGTTTTACAAGAATAAGGTTCGTAAGTACAAGCTTTAACATTGAGGGCTTGGCGTTTTTGTCTTTTATTAGGCATTGCCTGTGTACTTAAGAGATTCTAGGTACTCTATTAGAGAACACAGCAGAACTCCCCAGAATAGAATTTAATATTTTTTCTTGGTTATTGTGTTGGTCTCTACCCACTGAGATAACACCCTGTGACCACATGAACTCATTCATTTTCCATAGAGGCATGTTCCAGGTGCACCCTTCCCTACACATCCCTTACCACTGACACCCTGCACAAGTGACCCTCCCCGCCATAGTTGCCAAAAGAACACTTCTACAATTGTGTTCTTGACCAGAGTCCTCTATCTCCCCAGAGTTCATCTGTTCCTTCCTCCAGCCTTCACCCCAGCTCTATGGATAAGCCAAACCACTGCCCCAACCCTGCTTACACTCACACTCTAGCAGCATCTACGCCATTCATGCTGCTGCACCACTATCACCCCTATCAACTGCCAAACCTCCCCCATCCACCTTATCATAGATTCTGCCCAGATTGAGCCTCAGCACACCACTCTCTACTCCCTTTCTATCTCCTGGTAACCTGTCTTCCAGATTCTACCTCTGTGAGTCTGCTCAGTACCCTTAGTTCATATCAGTGAGATCATGCAATATTTGTCCTGTAGTGACTGGCTTAATTCATTCAACATAAGGTCTTTGATATTCATCCATGTTGCATATATCAAAACTAAATTCCTTCTTAGAGCGAAGTAACATTCCATTGTATATATATATACCACACTTTGTTTATCTATTCATCTGTTGATGGACACTTGGGTTGCCTCCAACTTTTGACAATTGTGAATAAGGTCATGATGAACATTGGTGTGCATATATTTGTCTGCATCCCTGCTTTCAATTCTTCTGGGTATATTCCTAGTAGTGGGGTTGCCAGATCATATGGCAATTTTATACTTAGCTTTCTGAGGAACTGCCAAACCATCCTCTACAGTGGCTGCATCATTCTATATTTGCACCAGCAGTGGATGAGTGTTCCTGTTCCTCCACATCCTCTCCAATACTTGTAGTTTTATGTTTTTTTAAAAAATAACAGCCAGTCTAATAGGTGTAAGATGATATCTCATTATGTTTTGATTTGCATTACCCTGATAGCTAGTGATGTTGAGCATCTTTTCATGTGCTTTTTTGCCATTTGTATTTCTTCTTTGGAAAAGTGTCTATTCAGATCTCTTGCCCATTTTTTAAATGGATTGATGTATTTTATTTTTCAGATGTAAGTATTCTTTATATATGCTGAATAGTAGACCATTATCAGATAGGTGATTTCCAAATATTTTCTCCCATTGAGTAGGCTGCCTTTTCACTTTCTTGACAAACTCCTTTGAAGTACAAAAGTTTTTAATTTTGAGGCAGTCTCATTTATCTGTTTTTTCTTTTGTTGCTCATGCTTTGGGTGTAAAGTTTATGAAACCATTTCTTACCACAAGATCTCGTAGATGCTTCTCTAAATTATCTTCGAGAAGCTTTATTGTCTTGACTCTTACATTTAGATCTTTGATCCAACTTGAGTTAATTTTTGTATAGGGCATGAGATGATGATCTTCTTTCATTCTTTTGGATATGGATATCCAGTTCTCCAACCATCATTTGTTGAAGAGGCAATTCTGTCCCAGTTGAGTGGGCTTAGTAGCCTTATTGAATATCAGTTGGCTGAATTTATACACAGGTCTATATTTGAAATCTCAGTTTGGTTCCATTGGTCAGTATGTCTATCCTTGTGCCAATACCATGCAATTTTGACTACTGTAGCTTTGTAGCATGCTTTAAAGTCAGGTAGCATGATTCTTCCAAGTTTGCTTTGTCATTTTCGTGATGTTTTTGTCTCTTCAGGGTCCCTTACTCTTACAAATAAATTTGATAGTTGGCTTTTCCAGTTCACTAAAAAATGCTATAGTAACTTTTATTAGGATTGCATTGAATCTGTAAATCATTTTGGGTAGGCTAGACATCTTAATGATATTTAGTCTTCCAATCCATAAACATGGAATATTCTTCCATTTATTTTGGTCTTTTTTGATTTCCTTTAGCAATGTTGTATAGTTTCTGAGTACAAGTCCTTTACATCCTTCATTAAGTTTATTCCTAGATATCTGATTGTTTCAGTTGCTATTTGTATTAGTCAGCCAAAGGGGTGCTGATGCAAAATATGAGAAATCTGTTGGCTTTTATAAAGGGTATTTTTATTTGGGGTAGAAGCTTACAGTTACCAGGCCATAAAGCGTAAATTGCTTCCCTCACCAAAGTCTGTTGCCATGTGTTGGAGCAAGATGGCTGCTGACGTTCAGCCTTCCTCTTCCTCTTAAGGCTCCATGGTCCCAGCTTCTTCCAGTATCAGCTGTAGGCTGGGATAAGTCTCGTCTCTCTCTCCCAGGGCTCGATTCTCTCTGGGATCAGCTGCTCTGTTGTCTCCACAAGGTCAGCTGTAAACTCTCAGGTGAATGGCTTGTCTCTTCCTGGGGCCTCTGCCGTGTCTAATGGAACCTTCTCTCTTTCCTCACGTATCTGCTTCTCCTGCATGTTTACTTCCCAGGCTCCAGAATCAAAACTCCAACTCTTTTCTCTGCCGTGCAGTTTTCTCTGTGAGTCCTTGCCCACCACGGGGACTCAACATCCTACTGACAAGGCCCAATGAAAGCCCTAATCATAATTAAATCATGCCCAGGTACAGACCGGTTTACAAACATAATCCAGTATCTATTTTTGGAATTCATAAACAATGCCAAACTGCCACACTTTTGTAAATGGAATTGTTTTCTTGATTTCCTACTCAGATTATTATTATTATTGTACTGCTCATTATTATTGTACAGAAACACTACTGATTTTTGTGCGTTGATCTTATATCGCACCACTTTATTGAACTCATTTATCAGTTCTAGAAGCCTTGTAGATTTTCGAGATTTTCTATGTATAGGATCATGTTATCTGCAAATAATGAAATTTTTACTACTTCTTTTCCAATTTGGATGCCTTTTATTTCTTTTTCTTGCCTAAGTGCTCGAGCAAGTACTTCTATTACAATGTTAAATGAGAGTGGTGGCAGTGGGCATCCTTTTCTTATTCCAGACCATAGAGGCCTTTCACCATTGAATATAATGTTAGCGTGGGTTTTTCATATACGCCCTTTATCAAGTTGCAGAAATTTCCTTCTAATCCTATCTTTTGAAGTGTTTTTATCCAAAAAGGATGCTGTATTTTGTTGAATGCCTTTTCTGCATTGATAGAGATGATCATGTGATTTTTCCCCTTTGGGTCTGTTAGTGTGGTATATTACATTAATTGATTTTCTTATGTTGAATCATCATTGCATACCTGGGATAAAACACACTTGATCATGGTGTATAATTCAATTGATCTGTTGTTGTATCCGTCACTGCAATATCATACAGAGCAATTCAATGCCCCAAAAATGTATTCTTCCCTCTACATCCCCTTGGAACCTCTGGTGACCACTGTCTTTATGATAATGTTACAACTTCTTCCATATCCTAGAATAATAAGTCTACTTTAGTCCATAGTTGCATTCTCCCAACCTCCCCCCTGCCCTTGCCTGTTTATTCTTCAATCTTGAGGATTTTGGGATGGTGATGCCCACTGTGTTTCCAATTTAGAGTTGTGTTCTCATTTTCATTCACTTCACAGTAGTTACTGATTTCTCTGCCAATTTCTTCCTTGTCTCACTGGTTGTTTATGAGTGTGTTGTTTAAATTCCATGTATTTGGTCTATTCCAAATTTTTCTGTCCTTTATTGATTTCCAGCTTCATTCTGTTATAATTCGAGAAAGTGTTTTGTATAATTTCAGTCTTTCTAAATTTGTTGAGACTTGTTCAGTGACTTAGCATGTTGTCTATCCTGGAGAATGATCCATGATCACTTGAGAAGAATGTATATCCTGCTGCTTTTGGGTATACTGTTCTGTATAAGTCCATTAGGTCTAGTTCCTCTAATGTATTATTCAAGGTCTCTGTTTCTTTATTGAGCCTCTATGGAGATGTTCTGTTTAATAATGATAATGGTATATTGAAGTCCCCCCACTATGATTGTAGAGGTGTCTATTTCTCCCCTTAGTTTTGCCAATATTTGCCTCAAATATTTTGGGGCTTCCTAGTTAGGTGCATAAATATTTACGATTGTTCTTTCTTCTTGGTAGAGTACTCCTTTTATTGATATTATAGTATCCTTCTTGTCTCTTACTATACTTTTGCATTTAAGGTCTATTTTGTCTGATACTAGTATAGCTACTCCTGCCCTTTTCAGGTTACTGTTTGCATGTTAAATTGTTTCCCCACATTTCATTTGCAATCTGTTTTGTGTCCTTGGGTCTAAGGTGAGTTTCTTGTAGACAGCATATAGATGAGTCATACTTCCTTATCCATTCTGCCAATATGTGTCTTTTGATTGGAGGGTTTAATCCATTAACATTTAATGCTATTACTGTAAGGCAATACTTACCTTAGCCATTGTTTCTTTAGGCTTATATATGTCATTTTCTTTTTATTTTTTTTATTTTTTTTTTAATTTTTTGTCCTTTTAGTTACTCTTACCAGTAATCTTACTTTGTACACTCTCCTCCAGCCCTCTCCTCTTTTTCCCTTTCAACCTGAAGAACTCCCTTTAGCATTTCTTGAAGGGCAGGGCTCTTGTTGACATATTCTCTCAATTTCTGTTTATCTGTGAATATTTTGAACTGTCCCCAATTTTTGAATGACAGCTTTACTGGATGCAGAATTCTTGACTGGCAGTTTTTTTCTTTAGCATCTTAACTATTTCATACCACTGCCTTCTCACCTCCATGGTTTCAGAGGAGAAATCAGTACTTAATCTTTTTGAGCTTCCCTTATATGTGATGGATCTCTTTTCTCTTGCTGCTTTCAGGATTCTTTCTTTGTCTTGTGCTTTTGACAATCTGATATGTATGTGTCTCTGGGTAGGTCTGCTAGGAATTATTGTGCTTGGAGTATGCTCTGCTTCCTGGACATATGTATCCATCCCCCTCATAAAAGTTGGTAATTTTTTTTTTTACTATTTCCTAAAACACTCCTACCGCCCCCTTTCTCTTCTTTTCTCCCTCTGGGATGCCCATAATGCATATGTTTGTGTGTTTTGTGTTGTCATGTAATTCCGAGTCTCTCCTGAATTTTTTCTTTCTCTTCTACTGTCTGTGCGATTTCAGATGTCTTCAGGTGTCTTCTGTGTCGCTAATCCTTTCCTCTGCCTGTTCAAATCTGCTGCTATGGGCTTATAGTGTATTTTTTTAAATATAAAGTAATCGTTAATTTCTTGCATTTTGTCTTCATCACCATAAGATCTGTTATCTTTTTATGTATGTTTACAATTTCTTCTGTATGTTCCCCTAGTATCTTCTTGGTATCCTTTATCTCTTCCTTCATTTCATTGAGTTGATTAAGAATATTTGTTGGACATCTTTGCTTAGTTCTTCCACATTGTGCATCTCCTCTTGCTTATTAGATTGGGCCATTACCTCCTGTTTCTTAGTATGTCTTGTAATTTTGGGCTAAGGAAAGAGGGTAAAAAAAGAAAAAAGAGGCAAAATAGTAATAAAAAATAAAATATAAAAAGGGAGGAAACAAAATAAAAATTGGGGAAAAAAAAGACAAAAGAAGAATGAAAAGAAAACCAGGAGACGAAGGAATGAAAATAAGGAAGACAAGAAGAAGAAACAAGCAAAACAAAACAAAAGGAAACAAAAATCTGGGTCTCTCCCTCATACCTCCAGGACCAGCTAGGGCCTCCTTTTCTCAGGCTGCCTGTTTTGGCCAATCGATCACCGCAGAAAACAAAACACAACAAAAAACAGCAACAACAAAACAGATCAGCTTCTCAGGCCACCAGCCACTCACTAGTGTACTCCTCTTCAGCTGCTTGTACCTGCCAATCAATCACCCTACAGCCAGCCTTTCTGCCAGTACCTGGATGAATGGGGGTGGGGGGGGTGGATTGGGAAGAAAAACAACAAGAGAGAAAAACAAAACAAAATGCTGGCTAAGTTCCCTCAGCTTTCCCTGTGGCTTGCCTGGCTCTCCCCTACTTTAAGGAAGCTGGGCCCAGGGCCGCCTGTGGGATCGCTCCTCAGCAACTCCAGTCTCCCCCAGAACTGGATGTGTGGCTTCGCCTCTCCCCAGTGCCGGCTGGGTGGTTTTCCTTTTCTCTGGGACTGACTAGGTGGTTCTATTTTTCCCCCATGCCAGGCTGGAACCCCTCCCTCTCCAACCACTGTCTCCTATCTCCGCAGCCAGGCTTCTCTTATGCTGGGCAAGCCTGCCTACAGTCCCAGAGTTTCTCGAGGAAGAGTACATTCTTTTGTTCTCTACTCCGCCACTTGGATCCCCCCATTTTCATTTTTAAATCATGATTTTTCATTGTAAAATAGTTTTAATAATATATCATATAGAAAAAATGCATTAAATAGCAATGTATTCACCACTCAATTTTTCATATTTAATATTTTGCCATATTGATTCAGATTTTTCTCCTTTAATATGCTATTGTGATGATTGCATTGATAGCTTTTTCTAATTTAGCCATATTTGTAACTTTAGGATAAATGAACTTTATCATAATTTTAAAAAGGAAATGCTGCTAGATTTGGTTTGCTAATATTTAATTTAGGATTTTTGTTTCTATTTTGATAAGTGAGATTGACCATATTGTGCCATTTCATGATTTCTTTGTCTGGTTTTGATATCATGGTCAAACTAAACTAAAAAAATATGTCTGTTTCTCTGTTTCTTTTTTTTCTGTTCTCTATTAACATAAAATTGGAATCGTCTTTCCTGTTTGGTTGAACCCACATGTAAATCTCATCGGGGCCTGATGATGGTTTTACCTTTCTTCTTGCGCATGTTTCCTTCTTTCTTCCTTGCTTCTTTGTCTTCCTTCCTCCTCCTCCTCCATTTTTTAAAAGGTTCTATTTCTTTAATGGTTATACTTCTATGAAGTTTTCTATTCTTTTGAATCTGTTTTTTAACTGATATTCGACAAGGCCACCAAGCCCACTCAACTAGGACCGAATTGTCTCTTCAACAAATGGTGCTTGGAGAACTGATTATCCATATCCAAAAGAATGAGAGCAGATCATCCTCTCATGCCCTATACAAAAATTAACTCAAGATGGATCAAAGATCTAAATATAAGAGCCAAGACCATAAAGCTCCTGGAATATAGTGTAGGGAAGCATCTGCGAGATCTTATAATAGGAAATGATTTCATAAACTTTATACCCAAAGCACAAGCAACAAAAGAAAAAATAGATAAATGAGACTGCCTCAAAATTAAAAACTTTTGTGCTTCAAAGGAGTTTGTCAAGAAAGTGAAAAGGCAGCCTACTCAGTGGGAGAACATATTTGGTAACTATTTATCTGATAAGGGCATATATAAAAAATCTTGCATCTTAAAAATAAAGACAACCCATTTAAAAAATGGGCAAGAGATTTGTATAGACATTTTTCCAAAGAAGAAATACAAATGGCTAAAAAGCACATGAAAAGATGCTAGACATCACTAACTATTAGGGAAATGCAAATCAAAATATAATGAGATATCATCTTACACCTATTAGACTGGTGGTTATTAAAAAAACAGAACTACAAATATTGGAGAGGAAAGGCAACACTCATCCATTGCTGGTGGGAATGTAGAATGGTGCAGCCGTTGTAGAGGACAGTTTGGCGGTTCTTCAGGAAGCTAACTGTAGAACTGCCATGTGATCCAGCTATCCCATTGCTGGGTATATACCCAGAAGAATTGAAAGCAGGGACATGAACAGATGTATGCACACCAATGTTCATAGTGGCATTATTCACTATTGCCAAAAGTTGGTAGCAACCCAAGTATCCATCAACAGATGAATGGATAAGCAAATTGTGGTATATACACACAATGGAATATTACTCAATTGTAAGAAGGAACACACTATTAACATATGGGACAATATGCGTGTATCTTGAAGATCTTATGTTCAATGAAGTAAATCACTCACTGAAGAACAAATATTACATGACCTCACTGATATACCTTATGCAAACTGAGCAGACTCACAGAGCTAGAGTCTGGAAGATAGGTTATCAGGAAACAGAGAGCAAGTAGAATGTGGTGAGCCGATGCTCAATATGGGCAAAACCTATAATAAGGTGGAAGCGGGTATTTGGGCAGTGGATGGGGTTGATGATGGTGTAGGGATGTGAGGGAGCTCAGTGGTGCTGGAATGTGAGGGGGAGTATGATGGAGGGGTTGGGTTGGATTATCCATGGAACTGGGTGAAGGGCTGGAGGAAGAAACAGGTAAACTCTGGGGATTTGTATGTCTGTAGTTCAAACTACAATAGAAGGAATTTTCTTTTAGGAAATATGACAGGGGAGGGTTACTGGTGCAGGGCATCTTGGGTTGGGGGATATGTGGGATAGGGTGCACCTGGAGCATGCTTCGGTGAAATATGAAAATGTTCATCTCGTCATAGTGTGTTATCTCACTGGGTGGATACCCACACTATAACCGAGAAAATATTAAACTCCCATCCTGGGGACTTCTGCTATGTTCAATAAGAAGGGCAAGAATCTCTTGAGAACATAGACAGTCTTAATAAAAGCAAACAGACCAATATGTTAATGCATATAACTATGAGCCTTATTCTTGAAAAATTGAAACTTAGTGGTTATCATAGGTACTGAGGGGAGGGGGAGGGAAGAATAGAATATATGGAACATAGGGCATTTTTAGGGCATTAGAATTATTCTTCACGATCTTGAAATGACGGATACAGGCCATGATATATTTTGTTAAAACCTATAAAAGTGTTTGGTATAAAATGTAATCCCTAATGTAAACCATTGACCATGGTTAGTAGCAATACTTTAATATTTGTTCCTTAATTGTAACAAATGTACCATACTCATGAAAGATGTTGTTAATAGGGGAAAATGTGAGAAGGGGAGAGGGTGGGGTATATGGGAATCCCCTATATTTTCTATGTGACTTTTCTGTAACCTAAAGCTTCTTTGAAAATAAAGCAAAAAAACGACAATGGGGGAACATACAGAAGAAATTGTCACTGTACAAAAAAGATAACATATCTTGCGGTGATGAATAACACAATGAAAAAAACTATTTTTTGCTTTTATTTTTCTATTTTATTTATTTTATTATTATTTATTTTATCTTATTCATTTATTTATTTTTGAGGTCCTGGGGCTGAGGATTGAATCCAGGACTTATATGTGAGAAGCCGGCACCCAATCACTGAGCCACTTTGGCTGCCATGAGTTGGTTTTTCTGTTTGTTTGCTTGTTTGTTTTTTATTGGAGGCACCAAGAACTGGACTGGTGCCTCCCATGTGGGAAGCAGATGCTCAACTACTTGAGCCACATCTGTTCCCTATTTTATTTTTTTAATTCTCATTATTAATTTTTTTCACTTTGTTTTTTGGGGAGGTTTTGGATTACAGAAGGGTTGGAGCTGTGGCAGGGGAGGATCACTGGTGTGGGGTGTTGGTGATGCGGGGATGTGTGGGGTGGGTTGCACCTTGGACATGACTTTATGGAATATGAATATGTTCATGGTCATGGGGTGTTGTCTTGGTCGGTGGAGACCCACACAATAACCAAAAGAATATTGAATTCCCATCCTGGGAAGTCCTGCAACATTCTCTGATAAAGCAGCAAGAATCCCTAGAGTACATGGGCAGTGCCTAGTGAAGGAGGATAGACCATTACACCAGGCCGTTGATATTGAGGGTTGTACTTAGGAATCTTGTTCTTGTGAAATTGAAACTTAGCCTAGTATTATATATTGCCTAAGAATTACCTCCTGAAAGCCTCCTTATTGCTCAAATGTAACCTCTCTCTAAGCTAAACTCAGCAATAAACGTATTACCTTCTGCCCCAGTATGAGACATGACCTTGGGGGATGAGCCTCCCTGGCACCGAGGGATTATTACCAAGCACCAACTAGCAATGCATTTGGAAAAAGACCTTGACCAAAAAGGGGAAATATTAAATACAAATTAGTTTTTATGGCTAAGAGATTTCAAAGTGAGTTGGGTGGTCATTCCAGAGGTTACACTTATACATGTCTCAGGAGGGTCTCATTGACTGCCATGGTAAACATTGCCTCAAGTATGGGGGGCTCCTGAGAGCTCTAGAGACATGTAGACACTATAAGCAGGGCAGACAATCTCAAGAATTTGGCACACTGTCAGTGGGCCATACCTTGGAATATATATCCCCCAATGTAACAGAGTTAGACTCATTTATAATTTTGCTACATTTGGATCTTTTATGTATTTGAACCTATAATTAGCACTATACTCATTTAATCTATTAGCACTATATTCATTAAATATGTGTCCTAGAGACTTAAATCTTTTATTTGAAACTGTAATTAGCACTATACTTGTTAAATATACATCCCAGAGACTTAAATCTTCAGTCTGTTCATGAGCCGTGAATCTCAGCAGAGTTGTAACACCTGCTCTGCAGTCCATTGGACTTTCCCAGGACAACTAACAAAAGTATGATGATGGACAATGCCCATCTCTAAGAACACAGTATCTACAACTGCAAGCAAGACAGTTCCATCTATCTGCCCCATGGGATCTAAGCCCCCTCTCAATCAGAAACAGAATGAGCATCACCATCCCCAAATCCTCAAGACTGGGGAATGAACAAACATAAGGGGAATGCAACTATGGACTAAGGTAGATGTATTATTATTCTAGCAATGGAAGAACTTGTAACGTTTATATAAAGGCAGTGGTCATCAGAGGTTCTGAGAGGAGGGAGAGGGAAGAATAGGTATAAACTGGGACATTTTGGAGACGTTGGAATTGTTCTGAATGACATTGCAATGATGGCTACAAGACATTATACATTTTGTCAAAACCTATAAAATTCAGTGCAAAGTGTAAACTACAATGTAAATGATAGACAGTGGCTTGTAGCAGTGCTTCAATATGTGTTCATCAATTTTAACAAATGTACCAAACTAATGAAAGATGCTGTTAATGGGGAAAAGTATGGGGGAGTGGGGAAAGATGGGTTATATGGGAATCCCCTTATATTTTCGATGTAAGGTTTATGTAATCTAAAGCTTCTTTAAAAATAAAATAAAATGTTTTTCAAAAAATTGTATTTGCATTTTCAGATTTATTGACATGATGTTTTAGTACTCTCTTTTTGTATTCATAACCTATAATTACACTTTTAAAAAATTATTAACAGTGTTTTGCTGTGCCTTCTCTGTTTTCTTGATCAGACTTGACAGTGGCTTGTTTATTTCATTAGTCATTGCACAGAATGAGCTTTTATTTATTGTTTCTCTTCATTGAATTTTTATTTCCTGTTAGCTTCTCTCTGTAGTGTTGTCCTTTGAACATTCTTTGAGATTACTCTGTTTTCTTACTATTGAGTCAGATACTTAGCTAAATTCTCTTTATTTTCTAATATAAGTAGGATAAAACTACAATTTTCCTTCTTGAGTCTTACCTTAGCAGCATTCTACAATTTTCAAAGGTGATATTGATAATCATCATTCTTTTTTTTTTTTTTAAAGATTTATTTATTTATTTATTTATTTATTTATCCCCCCCCTTGCTGCTTGTGTTTGCTGTGTCCATTCGCTGTATGTTTCTTCTGTGTCTGCTTATCTCCCCCTTGCTGTGAGGTCTTGCTGCATCAGTCCACCGTGCCGTGCGGGCCGGCCTCCCCTCACAAGGAGGCCCCGGGAAGGAACCTGGAGCCTCCCGCATGGTAAACGGGAGCTCTATCGATTGAGCCACACCTGCTTCCTCATCATTCATTTTTAATACATCAAAATTTCCTTTATAATTTCTTTGACTTTTGAGTTATTTAGATATATTTTTAAATACAAATATTATTGCAAGGATACAGTGTAAAAGTTGCTAGAGTGTTTTTATATACAATTTAATGAAATTATTGCACATTTATAAGTAGACAGTCATGTTATTTAATTTAAAATTTAAAACTTTCTTGCTGATGTGTTAAATTAGTGTCATAACTGTCTACAGTGGAAAAGAATAAAAGCACCATTACAATAAAAATACTTTTGTTTTTTATAATATAGCTTATGTTTTCAAATATATAGAATTTAAAAACTTTTTTTAAAAAGTATCCTTTTCTAGTTTAATTAACGTGTGGCTACAGAACATGGTATGTATGTATGATTATTCTTTGGCATTTGTGGAGACTTGTTTTGAGTTTCCCCATGGTCAGTGTGTGTGTATGTGTGTGTGTGTACTACGTGTACTTGAAAAGAATGTGCATTTTTTAATAATGTAATGTAGATGTTCTGTATGACCTTAAACCTTTTGTTAATGTATTTCCTAAAGTATCTTTGGGAAAACCCATGTACCCTTTGTATATTTTAAGTTGACATTTAAACATTTTCATTTTATGTTTAAATAATGCAAAAGATATAATTACTGGTGTATTGTGCAAAACTTGACATTTTAAAGTAAAACTGTTACGTAATTCGTTAAATGTATCCAGTGAATTCTAAATATTTCAGTGATATGATACCCTTAATATCCATTATGAAAAAACAAAAGAGAACACACAAAAGGAATTCCACCTCTAGTTATGGGAACTGACATTTTGGATTAACCTTTCTGTAGAGGACTACTAGAAAAACTGAATATTTTTTAAAAATGTGATGATGTTTGAAAGCATCACAGCAGTGGTAAGAGACAGAAAAAAAAGTGTGTTTGATTAAGCATTCAGTTGTAAGTGGTGGTGTACCAAAAAAAATTTGGACACCTGTTGCATTTTGTGCCAATTTTTAAGTTAATACTTTTGCCCCATTTCTAATTTTAGATGTAATGTAAATGTACTTTTAACCATTTGTAATCATCTCTCTCTCTGCTTTCTTTTAGGTATCACACCTGTGTATTATAATATGTTTGCTTTAATGAGTGAAACAGAAAGGATCTGGTATCCACCCAACCATGTCTTCCATGTAGACGAGTCAACCAGGCACAACATACTCTACAGAATAAGGTGCTTTTTCCAATAAGATTATAAATTGACTCACTTGATGAAAGGGCAAAATGGGAGAAATTATAAAATATATTTTTTTATTGCAAGATACTTAAAACTAGGACTAGAACAATTATTTTGCATTTAATCACCTTCATTTAAGGCTCTTGTTTCTCCACTAGCGGAAGTGTTCATACAATGTAATATAGTTTAATTAGAATGCTCTGAGTGCTCTGAGAATAAAGTTGTTCTGGTGGGATGCCACTTTACCACTTATGATTATAATTAAAGTAATTTAAAAAATAGTAGAAGAGGATTTACTAGCAAAATCCTAAATGAAAAGATTTTCGAGAGTGTTTATTTGCAATCTCAAGTTATAAGTTAATTTTATTTAGTAGTTTATGGCATTGGATTTACCTTTTAGAGAAATATATAGGCTTATTTTTATATTCAAAAGGATCAAATAAAGAAATAAATTTGATCTGTATCCCACAAATAGATGAAATTATTCAAGTGTTTATACATATTACTTAATTTTCATCACAACTATTTTGGTTGTGTTTCATGTTTCTTAAAGCTAATTGATTACTGTTTCAAAGCTTCAAAGCTAGTTTTGATGCTAATAAAAAATTCTGTTACATTGTGACTAAGTTTAAAATGCCTGTCTCTGAGATGAAGGCACTATAATATAGAACAGCACCAAATACACTGTGCATATCTACAGTTAATCTTTGAATGTGTATTACTTGATTAGCTCCCTCTTCCTTCTGTGTTATGGTACCATACTTAGAGTCAGTTAAATCCTTGTGATGTTTTGTATGGCTAAAAAGTTTGGCAACATGTAAATAATGTGTAAAGCGAGTTTTTATGATTAAGAAATCAAATTTATTGAATTTTATTATTGAAAGTTAAAACAACATATGAACAAAAAACAATAAAAGAATATAATCTTAAAAAAAAAGAGTTACATATTAAAGAGAGGAGATCTGATACTTTGAGATAATACTCAGATTTGTTCAAGGTCTCACAGCTAGGAAATAGCAGAGTCAGGGTTGAAATCCAGGCCTGCTTGCTCCATAAGCTTACCTCTTAACTACCTTATACACGCCTCTTTAAAGAGATTATGTACCCGTAGTATTTAGCATTGTGCCTATCATTTGTTGGACTCTCAGTAAATTTTAACATTGCCTTGTCTTTTTCCCTCCTCTTGCTGTATAAATATATAGTTGGATTTGTGTGGGTTTTTTACTTTTAAGGTATAATTTGCACTGAGTTCAAACATGCATAAATATATAAAAGTAGCCAGTTATGTAATAGATAAGGAAGATCCCATTCTAAATAGATCAGAAAAAAAAAAACAAAAAAACTCTTAACTATCAGGAAAAACATGAGGCATGGGAAAATTGGAAAAATTATTTGAAAAATACGAAAATGAGAACATAATACTGGATTAGGGAAACTGAGTATTACAGAGATATTGATTTCTCTCAAATTAAAATAATTTCTTTCAAAATAAAATAAAATCTAATCCAATAACAATCCCAACAAAGACTTTTTAGGGAACTTTTTTTAAATTTTTTATTTTTTAAAGATTTATTTATTTACTTTATCCATTTTAACCACCCCCTTCCCCGTTTTTGCTGTTTTGTGTCCATTTGCTGGGCAATTCTCTGTGTCTGTTTCCTGCCATCTCTTCTTATCCTCCTCCTCCAGTCTTCACCAGGATTCGATCCTGGAGACTTCCGGTGTAGGAGAGAGGTGTTCTGCCACCAGCGCCACCTCGGTTCCTGGTTTTTGGAGCATCTCGTCTTGTCTCTCCCCTGCGTCTCTCTCCTGTTACGTCATCATCTTGCTGCCTGGCTCCTGGGGCCTGGCGGCTCATACGCCTCCTGTATATATGTTTTTATTTTACTGGGAGGTCCCAGGGATCGAACCCAGGTCCCTCCATATGGCAGACGGACGCCCAACCATTTGAGCCACATCCGCCCCACTAGGGAACTTGACACATTATTACAATGTTTATCTAGAATTTTTTATTAAATAAGATAACAATGAAAAAAAGATCTATTTGGTAGTTGTAAAAGATTTAGTCCTAGGAGATAGTCACATTATATGAAGCTACAAAATGGGATCTATTTTTAAAGCCACAATAATTAAGCCTGTAATCATAGCATGAATAAAGACATTGATGGACCAGTATAGCCTGAAAATAGTCATTCATACATATAGAAACGTAATAAACAATGCAATCTTTTCATGTCGGTTGGGAAGGGAAAGATTAGTCAATAAGTGGTGGTGGGACACTTGGTTGGTGTGATGATTTGAAGCTATATGTACCCCAGAGAAACATGTTCTTAAATCTAATCCATTCCTGTGGGTGTAAACCCTTGTAAGTAGGGCCTTTTGAGGAGGCTACTTCAGTTAAGGTGTGACCCACCTCAGTCAGTGTGGGTCTTAATCCTCTTACTGCAGTCCTTTATAAGCAAACGAAGAGAGCAAGCAAGAGTGAGTGAGTTGTGCCACAGAAGCAAGAAGCTGAAATCACCAAAACCTGGGAGAGAAGGGAGAGACGAACAGATGCTGCCATGTGCCCTGCCATATGACAGAGGAGACAGGGATTGCTGGCAGTCAGTCTTTGAGAAGAAAGCATCACCTTATGGACATTCTTGTTGCCTCAAATTGTAAGCCAATAAATTCTCATTGTTTAAAGCCAACTCATTTCATGGTATCTGCTTTGAGCAACCTAGGAAACTAAAACAGTTGGCCATTTGCTTAATATTTTAGCTTCTTACTTTATAATGTATATGAGTATAAATTTTACATTGATTAAAGCTATATAAATAGAAATGTAAAAAAAACATAAATAACTGAATTGAACTTGAACACCTATCAATTCTGTGAGGAAATACTACATAAGCTTAAAAACAGTAGAAGAAATCATAGGGGAATGTGACAGTTTGAAGTTATTTTATGAATCCCAAAAAAGGAAAAGGTTATATTCTTGAACTTATCCATTCCTGTGGGTGTGGGACTTTATTGATTGGACTGTGTAAGGTGAGACATTACTCAAGTTGGGTCTCCGTCCTCATACTGGACCTTTATATAAACAGACACAGAGATACAAAGAAAAAAGAAGCTGTCATTTTTATCCTGCCATGTGAGAGAGGACTTGATGATTGCTAGCAGCCAAAGCTTAAACACGAGGCCCTCAAGAGGCTGGACCCACAGAGCAGCTCAAGGCTGAAGAGACAAACCCTATGGTGGTTGCCCACAGCTGAGCACTGGAAGATGGTAGATTCTGGAGGGGAAGGTAGGGACCTCAGCAGAGAACAGTGACCATCTTGCTTCACCATGTGGCAGGACCCCAGGATCACCAGTAGCTGACTTTGGTGAGAAAGCATCTCTGATGGTGCCTTGATTTGGACATTTCATGGCCTCAGAACTGTAAGCTTTTATCCCTAATAAATTTTCCATTATAAAAGCCAACTCATTTCTGGTACTTTGTATCAGCAGCTCTTTGGCAAACTAAGCCAGGAAATGATTGATATTATTGACCATAAATGTTTAAATTTCTGAATGTTAAAATAAATTCTTAAAACTAAAAGACAGGTATTAAATATAGTTTCAACAAATCAAATTGACAAAAGGAAAGTATTTTTACGAATCTAAAAAAAAAAAATGTGTCCATTGAATAATTGCTCAAAGCAGATGAATAGATATTTCACAAATGAACAAATAGTAATAATCTTTTGGTAAAATGTTCAATCTCACTAGTTAAAAGAACACTGAATGTTTGTTAACTATGTGCTGAAGTCAGTAAGCTCTCCTGGTTAATTAGCTGATGAGAATCTAATATTGTATAACCTCTGTGGAAAATGATTTCACCATATCTGCAGTTCTTGTGTCACATGCTAACTCCTCATTGTTTTCTAATAATTTTTAGGTTACAAGTGGCCCTTGTACCTATGACATAGAGCCATTCTACCCAGAGAATCCGTGATGCATAGTAAAAAAAAAAAAAAAAGTATGGATCCATTCATGATTTTACAAGGAAAGAAAAGGAAGCTTTAGCAAATTAAAACTCAAGAGAGACATCCTTAACACAGTAAAGGGTATCTCCACAAAACCTGTAGTAGTATTCTTAGTGGTGAAATATTGGAAGCAGTCTCTTTAAAATCACTAACTAGACAAGGAAACAAAGATGCACACTATCATTGCTTCTGTTAAACATTTTAGTGGAGTTCCTAGGCAATACAGTAAGACAAGAAAAATACAGTGTTTAAAGACTGAGAACAAAGAAGCAAAACAGTCATTATTTGGGTATGATATGATTGTTAGCATGGAAGATATAATCTACAGGCATAAATAAAAATAAGCATTCAGCATGATGCTAAATCTGTATGACCAATATATTTTAAAATGTCAACTAGTTCTGCATAACACAAACAGGCAGAAAAGAGATAATTTAAAACAGCGCGTAATAGCAACAAATACCAAAAGATACTGAAGATTAAATCTAAAGGTACATAAGACTTTTATGCAGATATTAAGACTTTGTAAAGTTATGTTATGTAAAGAAGCATGTTAGCATGCATTTTTGATTGATAAAATATCAATATTAAGAATATTTTCTTTATCGTTTTCTGTAATTCTATATTTTCTGCATTCAGCAAATATTTCTTTTTCATTAAAAAATGCCTATAAAGCAGAGGTCTGCAAACTTTTTCTGTAAAGGGCCAGATAGTAAATATTTTATGCTTTGTAGGCCATACCATCTCTGTTGTATCTCTTTACTTCTGTCATTAATGAATGAAAGCAGCCATAAACAATGAGTAAATGAATGGCATGACTGTATGCCAATAAATATTTAATTTATAAAACTTACAAAAACTTTATTTACAAAATCCTATGGTGGATTTGGCCTGTAGGTCGTAGTTTGATGACCTCTGCTCTAGAATTTGAAAAAGATTTCCATATCATATTCATGGGTTCTTCCTATCCTTAAGCTAAGGGCACATATATCCAGAATTATCTACAATTAAAAGTTCCAAGAAAGGTCTAAATAGAAGTTATCCAAAAGACAATTTTATATAATTTTTAAAAATCCCACCTGCTTATTGTTTACAGACTAATTTACATTTCCTCTATTACACAGGCAGAGGTCATATGAAATCAACTTAGTAAAACAATAATTATGAAACTGTATTTATGGACTTATAATGTATAAAGATGTAATTTGTATGGCATTAATAGAACAGAAGACTGAAAAAGAGAGAAGAAAAGAGAGAAGACTCCTGTTATTAAAATCTGGAATGAAAGAGGGGACATCACCATGACCTTACAGAAGTAAAAAGGACTATAAGGGAAAAATTGTATGTCAACAAATCAAATAACAAAGATGAAATGGATAAATTCCTAGGAACACAAAAACTATGGGAACTGACTCAAGAAGAAATAGAAAGTCTTGCTAGATGTCTAACAAGTAAGGAAATTCAATTACTAGTGAAAAAAGTTCCCAAAGGAAAAGCCTAGGCCCAGATGGCTCCAATGATGAAGTCTATCAAACATTTAAGGAATTAATACTATTTATTCAAAAGAAATAGAAGAGGAAAGTATACTTCCCAACTCATTCTGTAAGCCCAGTAGTACCTTGATATCAAAACCAGACAACGATGGTGAGCAGGTATAGTTCAGTGGTTGAGTGCCTGCTTCCCATGTACGAGGTCCCAGATTCAATACCCGGTTCCTCCTAAAAAACAAAAAAAAAAGCCAGACGATAGCACAAGGAAAGAAAACTACAGACCAATGTCTGTTATGACTATAGATACAAAAATCCTCACAAAATACCAGCATACTGAATCGAGTTATATAAACAAAGGATTAGATACCTTTACCAAGTGAGCTTTATCCGAGGATTGCAAGATGGGTTCCACATCCAAAAATCAATCAACACAATATAGTGATAAACAGAATAAAGGACAAAAATCACAATAGCTGCTGAAAAAGCATTTGAAATTATCTAATGCTCTAACACGATAAACACTCAACAAACTAGGAATAGAAAGAAACTTCTTCAACCTGATAAAGGACATCTTTGAACAATCCACAGTAAACATACTTAATGGTGAAAGGCTGAATGCTTTCTTCCTCAACCAGGAACAAGATAAGGATATTTGTTCTTGCCACTTATTTTTTTTTTCTCTTTAAAAAATTTTTTTTATCAGAGAAATTGTGGGTTTACAGAGCAGTCATGCACAAGATACAGGATTCCCATATACCACCCCAACATCAACACCCTGCATGGGTGTGGAACATTTGTTACAAATGGTGATAGCACTTTTTTGTTATAATTGCACATTTTTTTTAACAGTAGTTATCTTTGTTACAATTAATGAAAGATTATCAAAATAGTACTATTATCCATAATTTATATTGAGTATTTTCCCCATATACCACCCTATTATTAATACCTTATATTAGTATTGTACATTTGTTATACTTCATAAAAGAACATACTTGTAGTATTAACTACAGTCCTTCATCTACAATAGGGTTCAGTGTTGTGCACTCCTATTTTTATCTTTTAATTCTAATTCTAGTAATAAAAATGACCTAAAGTTTCCCCTTTTAACTACATTCATCTATGTAGTTCAGAGCTGTTAATTGCACTGACAATAATGTGCTACCATTACTACCATCTATTTCTATAGTCAACTTAAATAGAAGTTCTCTACAATCAAGCATCCATTCCCTATTCTCTAACCCCAATCTGTCTTCTGGTAACCTATATTCTAGAGTCTAACTCTTTGAGTTTGCTTTATTATAATATAGCCCATGTCATTAATATCATACAATATTTGTCTTTTTGTGTCTGGCTTATTTCATTCAATAGAAATTCCTATCTGTTAGATTTAGCATGTAAGGTTTCTTTTAGTTTTTGAAGTTTTATCACAAAAAATTAGTCTGACTAATTATTGGACGAAGGTCCCTAAATGATGGGGACAAACAGATTAGATGGTTTCAGAATCAGAGAATGTCCTTCCACTTACCCGGGAATGCAAGAAGGTTATGGATGCCAAAATCGTGAGTTTTGTATGAATTGCCATCTCCTGCTGTCCCTGCTTTATTGTATGGGCCCTCTTTCTGTTCCCATCGTTGTTTGAAGAGTTCTTCCAATCTGTGCTGCCTGTTGCACATCAGTTTGAATGGAGTGATTAGGAAGATCTGTCTGCTGTCCTCTCCCATTCCGTGAGAGCTGAGTGTTGCCACTTGGTTTTAACATTATATGCGAGGTTCTAACCAGGGAAATTAGTAGGGAAAAGAAATAAAAGGCATCAAGACTGGAAAATAAGAAGTAAAACTATCTCTGGGAAAAGAAATAAAAGGCATCAAGACTGGAAAATAAGAAGTAAAACTATCTCCATTTTCAAAAGACGTGATCTTGTACATAGAAAATCATAAATTCGCAAAACTATAATAACTAATAAATGAGCTTAATACAGTTACAGGATACAAGGTCAGTATACAAAAATCAGTTGTATTTCTATACACTAGCAATGAACAATCCAAAACTGAAGTTAAGGAAGCAATTCCATTTACAAAAGCATCAAAAATATAAACTACTTAGGAATAAATTTTTTAAAAGTGCAGAATTTGTGTACTGAAAAATAAACATCACTGAAGGAACTTTTTAAAAATGCTAAAAAAATGGAGAGACATCTTGTTTTTATGAATTGGAATACTTAATATTGTTAATATGCCAGTACTCCCAAAATTGACCTAAATATTCAGTGCAATCCCTATTGAAATGTTGGATGCATTTACTGCAGAAATTGACAAGTCAATCAAAAAGTTTTTATAAAAGTCAAAGAGATACAGAGTAGTCAAAAGTCTTGAAAAAGAAGAACAAAGTAGGAAAACTCATTGTCCAATCTCAAAACTTACAAGACTACAGTAATCAAGACAGTATGGTACAGTGATACAGGATTGAGAGTCTAGAAATTGTCCCTCACATTTATTGTCAACTGATCTTGATAAGGATAGCAAAACAATTCAGCGAGGAAAAGATAGTCTTCAACAAATCGTTCTAGGACAATTGGATATCCACATACAAAGGAATGAAATTGGACCCCACTACCTCACACCATATACAAAAAAATAAAATGTGTCATAAAGCCTAAAGTAAGAGCTAAAACTATAAAACTCTTAAAAGAAGACATAGTAATAAATCTTTGTAACCTTGGATTAGGCAGTGGTCAATAAGCACATGAAAAGATGATCAATTTCAGTAGTCACCGGGGAAATGAAAATCAAAACCACATGAGATATTACTTCACACTTTCTAGGATAGCTAAAATGAAAAATAGAATTAAAATAAAAAACTAAGTGCTGATGAAGATGTGCACTAATTGGAAAGCTCATGCATTACTTTTGAGAGTGTTAAATAGTGCAGCCTCTTTGGAAAATAGCTTGGCATTTCCTCAAAAATTTAAATATAGAATTGCCATATGACCCTGCAGTTCTTCTCCTGGGTATATGTGTGAAAAATTTAAAACATATATCTGCAAAAAACTTTTACATTACTGTTCATAGTAGAATTATTCATTATGCCAAAAAGTAAAAACAACCTAAATATCCATTAACTGAATAATGGATAAACAAAATGTGATATATCCATACAATAGAATATTAATCAGCCATAAAAGGAATGAAATATTGATACAACACAGATAAACCTTAAAACATTATGCTAAGTAAAAGAAACCAGACAGAAAAGGACACATATTGTATAATTCTATTTATATGAAATGTCCAGAAGAGACAAATTTGTAGAGACAGATTAGTGATTGCATGGGACAGAGGAGTGGATGAAGGATTTGGAGGTGATTGCTATTGGGTTCAGAGTATCTTTAAGGGGGTAACAAAAATGTTCTAAAATTAGGTTGTGATGATGTTTTACAATCCTGTGAGTTATGCACTTGAATTATGTACTTGAATTGAACACTTTAAATGGGTGAACTTTATGGTATGCAGTTTATATCTCAGTAAAGCTGTTTTAAAAAATCAAGGTAGAAAATTTTTTATTTCCAGAAAGACAAGGTTTTATTTTCCATTGCTCCCAAAGAAGAGGCAATTATTTGTTTTTATACCAAATCAGCAATTTCAGGTTCCTTTACTGATGTTACTGGATTTTGTTTTTTATTTTAACATATTATTTCTGCGTTTCTCTGTATCCTATTGTTACTTCTACATTCTGTGCTTGGAAGAAGACAATATATTGATTTTACACTTAGGCCATTTGTGTTTTCTGTCTATATTAATATCATGGTCTTATCCGGATTTTCTTTTCTACCCAACTCGTTTTTAACAATGTTGGCTATTTTCTGATTATGGGATAATACCTTTCAGTGTGCTGAAAGTGATTATGTATGTGCAATATGTTTATATTTGAACTGTTGGGAGGCTGAATGATTTAATTGTTTTGCAGGTTTTACTTTCCTCACTGGTATTGTAACAGCAGCAACAGAACCTATCGGCATGGAATATCTAGAGGTGCTGAAGCTCCTCTTCTTGATGACTTTGTCATGTCTTATCTGTTTGCTCAGGTACAATTATACTGTCTTATTTTTACTTGTGTTATATGATAAATATCTTGCTGCACAGATTATCTCTTAATCAGGAAAATTTTCACATAAGGGAAAGCTGTTGTTTCGTCTTGCACAGCAGGTGCAAAGGGATGACAAAATTGGGTCTCTTTATCATTAATTTTTAATCCCATGATAATATGAAAATAAGATCTGTTTTATAAAGATTCCTTGAATTTAATCTTTCCCAATTTTTTCTTTACTTTTATTTTAGTACTTTAGACCATTTTTAGGTTTCCTCAAAGCATTGCCTGTGTTTTATAACATGATTCATGTAGATTTAAGTGACTGCAATATAAGGCAGTAAGACATCTTTCAAAAAGAGTTTTTAAGTTTGTTTTTTAATTCCTGGACAATTTCAGGTTTAAGTTGTGGGTAGTGAAATGGAAAGGAAGTAGGCAACTGCACTAAAAAATGAACCAGTATAGTTTGTGTACCTCTTCATAGGAGGGTGGCTGGATGTTGATACTAAATCTGAGATCTTTATGTGTTTATTAATACTATTATGGTACTTCTGTATAGTGTGTTTGAATATTTCATAGTTCTTTTTCATCTATTATCTTCATTTAAACAGTAATTTAACTGTTTTGTCATTAAATACCATTTGCTTTTATGTGCTGCTGGTCTAGTATGAGTGGAAACTAAAGTAAGAAAAAGTTCTTAGTGCCTTTGGGTTTAGCTATGCTGTTGGTATACACAAAGAGATGGGCTAAGAAGTTCTAAATCTGATTTGTTATTATCATAGGAAATCATCATTGCTCAAATTTCTAAGAAGCCTAGTAGGGATAGTTCACTTTATGAGCAACAAATTGAAAAATATTTCTCTACTGGATTATGAGACCAACCAATTTTTATATACAGCTTCCTTTCATCCCAGTAGCCTTTAAGAAAAGGGGGAGAGAGGCTTCAGAGAAATGCTTGTACATGGTTATGAATTTTTTATGACTTTATGACTGCATTATTTTTATCTATACTGTGAAGCTAGTTCATTTTGGTGGCATAGTAAATAAGCCCCATTAATCAGGCAACTATTCCTAAACTATCCAGCCCACTGCTTTAGCCTAATATTAATACAGTGATATCTCATACTTTTGATCTAGAATAATTATGGGTAATTTCAAAATATCCAATTTTGTCTTTCTGGGAGGGATTGTTTTGTCTGGGAAGGCAAAATAGTATGCATAATAGTATCTTATATTGTGTCTAGACAGTATCACGTACAATTTTCTATTCCTTGATGTTTCTGTTTCTCTAAATCTATGCTCAATGAATAAATGAGATAGTAATTAATTTATTTTTAGATTGTACTGTTTATCAGGTTAGACTATATGCCTGCTATAGACTATATAGCAGATTTGATGAGTGGCATCACCAAAATGTAAGAATATGTTGATATCTGTAAATAACCTAAAAATAGGTTAAGCCACTAAACTATTCTTAAAGCATGTAAAAACAGTGTCTATAGAAAGACAGGTTTGGAAAAGGTAAGCAAATAAAAGCTAATGTGTTCAACTTCATTTTCTTGTAGGGATTAATTGTTTTTATGATATCAAATATGGATACTCAGCAAATAAATAAACTGCTGGCTTGTGAACAACTTTTAATTATATCTACTAAACCAAAAAATGATTTCTTTTTTACTCCGTATTCTTTTTTTTGGGTAATTTATAATTTTGTGACTATGTTTTCTTATTTGTCTGGCTGAATGTAGATGTAAATTTCTTAGTTTCAATATTGTTAGCTACCCAGATGAAAAACCAGTTTGCTGCAGTTTAATGTAATGAAGTTTTTTATTGGCACATGCAGTGATGTTTAAGGAATGCTAGTTTAAAATAATATGTTTTGGCATTTAAGACTGTATTTCATCTGTAATCTTTATCTAATGTGTACTTGGTTGATTGTATTTGTACTGCTCTTACCGATTCTTCATTTATTCATTGATTTTTGGGCCTGAGTTCCATAGAATAAACTGATACGCAGAAATTATTATCTGCTGGTCCTCTGTTAAATATGGATTTAAAAAGTTATTGAGAAGACTCTACCCTAGCCATCAGTTATCTGTAGCTGTTACTTAAAAATCATCACATTTGCTCATTTTCAAAAGTATGGTGAAAATAAGTATTTAAAATTGAGCAAAAGGAACTCTAAACCTTTCCCTGAATTAATTTTGTATTACCAATATTTAGGCACTTACTTTGGTTAATACTGATTATTTCATGGTTTGTGTTTTTTAAGTAATATAGTTCATTTTCTTTTTCTAAAATGCTGTCTGTTTTGTTAGCAGAAAGAAAACAAACATAAACTTAGTTAATAAAATTATTCTTAAAGAGTTCAAGTAAAACTATATTATCATGAGATAAGTTATATCACAAGAAAGGAGGTGCACACATAAAATATAGAAGGCGGCTCTATATTTCTCTTACCCAGTTTAAAAGTTTGGTTAAATATTAGTATTCCAGTTTACATTACCATTTGTCTGGTTTGCCAGAAGTGCTAAATACTACACAGTGGGTTGGCTTAAACAACAAGCATTTATTGTCTCATGGTTTTGAAGGCTAGAAGTCCCAAATCAAGATGTTGGCAAGGTCATGCTTTTTCCTGGTAGCATTCTGGTGATGGCAGCCTTCTGTCAGATGGTGATGGGCTTCATTCTTTCCTTCTATGACTTTCTCTTCTGGCTTCTATATCTTCTGGCTTCTTCCAGTTTCTGGTTGCTACTGACCGACTGTGACCATATTTCCTCTTTTTATAAAATCTCTGGTAAGATGGATTAAGATCCACCCTGATTCAATTTGGCTATACCTTAACAATAATAACACCCTGAAAAGGTTATACTTACAAATGGGTTCACAACCACAGGGACTCTAATTAAGATTAAGAACATGTATTTTGTTGAGGTTCATGATTTAATCTACCACAGCCTGTTCTCTGCACTCCAAAAAGATAGGTTCTTCCTACATGCTACTGCAGAAAGCCTTAAGCCATTTCATTAACATAACAACTCTAAGTACAAAATCTCATCAAAATCAGTTATGGGTATGTTCTATCCTAGGGCAAAATTTCATCTGTGAACCTGAAAAAAGAAACCTAGAAGACAAGTTATCTGCTTCCAAAATACAATGGTGGGACAGGTATAGGGTAGACTTTCCCATTCTGGAAGGAAGAAAGTGGAAGGAAAACAGGGGTCATGGGTCCCACATAAGTCTGACACCCAGCAGGGCAGACCCCATTAGATTCCAAAGTCTGCGAGTCACCTGTTGATTGATTCTTTGTCCTCAGGGCCTGCTGGTGTAGCAGCCCCACCATTTCCAAGTGCTTGGGCAGTGGCCCTGCTCTCTTTTAATAGGGCTTAGGCCCCACCCTCTCTGATCATAGGAATGGCACTCATGCTCTTCCTGAACACTGGGGCAAAAGACCCATTCCCTCCAAGCACTGGGGTGAAGCCCCTTTCTCTTGGCCCAAGCACTGTCAGTCTCTGCTTGTACAGACTCCTCAAAAACCTTGTTAGTTTTTCATGCATTTCAAGGGAGTCCAAGCCATCAGACAAAAGGATCTTCCACTGATCTTTCATGGATAGATGCATTTCCAATCCTGACTTCCTTTGAGAAGCCAACTCCATGAGTCATAGGCCTAGTCTCCTTAGTAAAGGGTAGTTCAGCTATGCTCTTGTGCGGAGCTCCCATCTCTAGGAGCTTAGTGAGGTCCCTGATAGAGCCACTTCTGGCCCTAGTCTCAGAACATGCTATCTGGCTAGGCTGAGAATTTTCCAAATCATCATTTGCTGCGTCTTTGTACTTAACAGTTCAGCCCCCAAGTTTATCCTTTTCTTCTCATTTTAATATAAGTAGCAAGGAGAAACCTGGCTGTACCTTTCACACTTAGCTTGGAAATCTTCTCAGATAAATATCCAAGATCATCACTTTCAAGTTATGACTTCCATCTGACATAAGAGCACAATTTTCACAATTTTCCAAGTTCTCTGCTACTTCATAACAAGGAACACTTCCTCCACTTTCCATTAACACATCATTTCCCTCTAAGTCCTCACTGGAAATACCTTTAACATCCATATTTCTACCAACATTCTGCTCATGAAAATATATATATTCTTTAAGACAATAGAAATTTTCTGTACAGCTCTCTTCACTTTTTCTCTGAAATGCCTTTAATATTCATATCTCCGCCAACAGTTTCTACAAATCAATCTAGGCATTTTCTACTAAGTGCTTCAAAATTCTTTTACCTTTTACCAATTACTCAACTTCAAAGCCATGTCCATATTTTTAGGTATATGTCATAGAAGCATACCACTTACTAGTACCAAAAACTGTCTTGGCTTGCCAGAGCTGCTATATGACAAATACCACACAATGGGTTGGTTTAAGCAACAAGCATTTATTGCTGACTGTTTGGAAGGTTAGAAGTCCAGAAATCAAGATGTCAGCAAGACCATGCTTTCTCCCAAAGTCAGTAGTGTTCTGATAATGGCAGTCCTCTGGCACATGGCAGTCTTTCTTTCTCGCCTCCTATGGCTTCTTTGACTTCTGGCTTCTACGTCTTCTGACTTTGACATCTTTTGACTTTTTCTAGTTTCTGGTTTCCACTGACTGACCACGTCCAAATATTTTCTCTTTATAAGACCTCAGTAATATGGTTTATGACCCAACCTGATTCAATTTGGCTACAACTTAACTAATAATAACACCATCACTAGGTCCTCTTTTCAAATAAATTCATGCCCACAGGCACACAGATTAAAATTAAAAACAAGTCTTTTGTTGGGGTACATGATTCAATCTACCACATGACTCTTAACCTTTCTTTTTCCAAAGATAATTGGCATTACTTTTAGAATATCTATACCTTTTGTTGTTTGTCCTTTCCTATTCTACCCTAACATGTTCAATCTGATTTTATCCATATCCATATATCATCCAGGTTCAAAATCTTGGCATCTCTGCTTTTCCCCTTTCTTCATTCCTTACATATAGTTATCAACTTTTTTCAGAATTTTAGGGTCTTCTGTTTCCTATATCAGATTATTATTATCTCATATGTGAGCCATTACAGCAACTTCTTAAAGTGTCTCCCTTATTACGCTATATTTTCTTAAAGCACTTTTGTCGTTGCTACTTCTCTACCAGTGGAAGAGGCATGAAGAAATTGATGCTATAAGAAAATGTTTCTCTATTGCTTAAAGGATCAAGTCATTCAAGGGCATCTACCTTCTGATACCAATTCACTTTTCCAAGTTTTAAGTCACACTTTTCCCTTACATAAACTGTCCCACCCAAACCTGTTTATATCTCTGAATATGCCTGTGCTTTGTTTTTTTGCCATTCCTTCCACTTGCTTCACCCTTTTTTGTGTCTATCAAAAATTTCTTCATCAAAGAATACATCAAACCTCACATCTTCCATAGAACTTTCCCTGATTTCCCCAACTGAATATGATCTCACCTGCCTAAGTTCCTAAAGTACCTATTTTGTGGTACTTACTATATAGTATCTGGCATTATGATTATTTGTTTACATATATATAATTCTACATCTTCCCTGCCAGAATTTCATCTGCTTAAGGGCTGAGACCACATTTAATATTTATTTGTATCCAACTCAGCCCTTAGTATAATGTTTGAACACATAATTGGCATTTAGTACATATTTAATAAATTAATATCTATTTTAATTTAGTTAATTTTGATGTACAAGATATAATTTGAAGATACATACAGTGGAATAGACTGATGTCATCTATACTCTTTAATTGGGAACTCAATTTAAACCAGTTTGCATTTGCAGATGAACTTTCACTAAAATATTTTGGTAAAATTATTGAAAATCAAAGGAGGAGTTGACTTATTCCGTCTAAATGCATATGTTCTGGAAAGTGTGTTATAATATTATGATAGTAGATTAAAATGTGATAATAAAACTTATGGTGAGATTATTTCCTTCAATTTGTTTTTTCTTTAGTGGCGGCATGATTTTGTGCATGGATGGATTAAAGTACCTGTGACTCATGAAACACAGGAAGAATGTCTTGGGATGGCAGTGTTAGATATGATGAGAATAGCCAAAGAAAAGGATCAAACCCCTCTGGCCATCTATAACTCTATCAGGTAATTTCCTTAGGCAAATCTATGCACATAAATGTGAACAGTTAGGATTTTTATATAATTCATTTGTATTTCCTGTGTTTCCCCATACCTTTTGTTTTTTAAAAAAATTTATTTTATTTTGAAAGAAGCTTTAGATTACATAAATGTTACATCAAAAATATAGAGAGATTCCCATACCTTCCACCCTCTCCCCTTCCATACTTTTCCCCATTAACAACATCTTTCATTTGTGTGGTATATTTGTTACAATTGATGAACACATGTTGAAGCATTGTTACTAACCATGGTGTATAGTTTACACTATAGTTTATACTTTGCACCGCACAATTTTATAGGTTTTGACAAAATGTATAATGACCTGTCTCCATCATTGCAAAGACATGCAGGACAATTCCTATGTCCCCAAAATGCCCCATGTTACACCCATTCTTCCTTCTTCCTCCCCTCAAAACCTCTGGTGGCCATTGCCTTTATATCAGTGTTACAAGTTCTTCCAATATTAGAATAATAATAAGTATTCTAGTCCATAGTTGCATTCCCTCCTTATAGTTGTTCATTCCTCTATCTTGAGGATTTGGGGATGGTGATGCCCACTCTGTTTCTGATTGAGAGGGGTCTTAGATCCCATGGAGCAGATGGAAGGAACTGTCTTCCTTGCAGTTGTAGACACTCTCTGTTTTTGGGGATGGGCATTGTCCATCATCATCCTTTTGTTAGTGGTCCTGGGTGAGTCCAGTGAACTGGAGAGTATGTGTTGCGGCTCTGCTGAGATTCAGGGCTCAACCAGCATATGAACGGACCGAAGATTTAAGTCTCTGGGACATATATTTAATGAGTATAGTACTAATTATAGGTTCAAATAAAAGGGGCAGAAGAGCCATATGTAGGGAAATTATAAATGAGCCTAACTCTGTTACATTGGGGAGCATAAATTCCAAAGTAAGGCCCACTGACAGGATGCCAAATTCCTGAGATTGTCTGCCTTGTCTGTAGTATCTAGATGTCTCTAGAGCCCTCAGGAGCCCCCCTACTTGAAGCACTGTTTACTGTTGCAGTCAACGAAACCCTCCTGAGAGGTGTATAAATGTAACCTCTGGAATGACCTCCCAACTCACTTTGAAATCCCTGAGCCATAAAAACTCATTTGTATTTAATATTTCCCCCTTTTGGTCAAAGTCTTTCTTCCAAATGCATCGCTAGTTGGTGCTTGGTAATAATCCCTTGGTGCCATGGAGGCTTATCCCTGGGAGTCAGGTCTCCTGCCAGGGAGAAGATAGTGCATTTATATGCTGAGTTTGGCTTAGAGAGAGGCCACATTTGAGCAACAAGGAGGCTTTCAGGAGGTAACTCTTGGGCAATATATAATACTAGGCTGAGTTTCAATTTTACAAGAACAAGATTCATAAGTACAACCTTCAATATCAAGGGCCTGGTGTAATGGTCTGTCCTTCTTCACTAGGCACTGCCCACGTACTCTAGGGATTCTTGCTGCTTTATCAGAGAATGTTGCAGACTTCCCAGGATGGGAATTCAATATTCTTTTGGTTATTGTGTGGGTCTCTACCCACCAAGACAACACCCCATGACCACTTGAGCATATTCGTGTGCTACAGAGGCATGCCCCAGGTGCACCCATTCCCACACATCCCCCCGTCAAAGGGGGAAAAGTAACTTTTCTTTCTTGTATATAATGCATACTTTGTGAGATAAAAGAAATTATTGAAAGAATTGGAGTGCTATAGAAATATCAAAGGTGTCCAATATCTATTTATTATTTCATTCATTCATTCTGAAAAGGCAAAGTAAAGCCAGACAGAAGGAAAGAACACTTGGAGGAATAATTTCTGATTGTAGATCCTTAAATTGTCTGTTTGAATAATGGTGAATCACTACTTCTCAAATGGTAGTCCATATTTTATTTGCATTGGAATCACTGGGATACCTGTTAAAATTGAAGATTCCTGGCCCTTTGATTCAGTAAATCTGAGGTAAAACCCACAAATAGGTATTTTCACAAGTGTTCCAGGGGATTCTTATAAAAGTCATCCACACTCCACATTTGCAAGTAATTCTTCTGCAAATTGATTTTTGAAAATCATGCCCAATGTGATTTTGAAACACTGCTACAGTTTTAATGCCTGCCAAATCTTACTCTTTTAAAGGCATATATGATTCCTATAAGAATTCTAATTGGATTTTTTTTTTTTTAAGTTTGAAGAGTAAATACGTATTTTACATATACAGATTAAAAGTTTGAGGATATCATGAATCTGGTTAAACTTCCCTTTCTTCCTTAAAATTCTCTCTATAACTGGCTTCAGTTACTCCCTTGCTTAGTGCCTTCAAAGCAGTTACATATACAATTTGCAGGATGTCAATTTCTGCATTTCCCTCTTTGGTTTTAAGTATTTTTGTTTTGTTTTCAGATGATATTTAGGCTTTAACCTGAGGGTATAGGTCATAGGATATGATTTCAGGAACCCAGTCAGGAATCTAGAAGTCTCTGAAGTCCAAAGAAAAAGCAAAAACCTTTCTGTTTTCCATTTAGGCCTTAATCTTTATTAAAATGCAGGCAGACACTCCTGATAATTTTAGCTCACTCATTTATTTATTCATTTGTTTAACAGCTATTTATGGAATACCTCCTACAAGCCAGGCCACATTAAAACATGTTCAGAAGAGGAGTGTCTTAGATGACATTAATGAAAAGTGAAGGAATTGAAGGGAACACAGCTGAACAACAGAGAAGCTTAAGCCATTAAGAATGAATTTTATAAATGGGAAGCTGTGTCTGTAGGCTTATGCTCTAGTGGAACATATGCTACTTTAGGGCCATGATCTGTCTATAAAGTTTTGTACACTCTTTCTAAGTAGATTATGATTTCTTTGAGGTCAGGAATCATACCTTCTTTTTATTGTTCTCTGTACAGTATTTAGTGTGAGTTCTAAACCCAGTGAATGTATAGTGAATGTATTTCTCTGATTCCCTTAACTAGAATCTAGGCACATCTGCAAAATTCTGAATCATTCTTTTTATTTTAAAATAGTATAGATATTAAACATTCATTATAATATCTTTAAACAGCTTTATTTAAACAGCTTTGAACAGCTTTATTGAGATATTCATATATCATAAGGTTCTCCCATTTAAAGTATACAAGTTAGTGTTTTTGTTTTGTTTTGTGTTTTAGTATATTCACAGGGTTGTATGAACATCACCACAGTCTAATTTTAGGACCCATTCTTCCTCCCTAAAAGAAACTCTGTACCCACTAGCAGTCAGTCCGCATTCTTACCTCCCTGGCAACCACTAATCTACTTTCTCTTTCTATAAATTTGCTCTTTAAATTCTGGAAATTTCATATAACTGGAATTATACAATATATGTCCTGTGTCTGGCTTCTTTTACTTACCATGTTTTCAAGGTTTATTCATATTGTAAGATGTATCAGTACTTCATTCCTTTTTATGGCTGAATAATATTCAATTGTATGGATATGTCACATTTTGTTTATATATGTTAATAAACATTTGGATAGTTTTTTTGGCTATAATGAATAATGTTGCTATGAACAGTCATGTACAAGTTTTTTTAGCCATCCTAAGTGGGTTGAAGTGTTATTTCAATGTGTTTTTGATTTTCATTTCCCTAATGACTACTGATATTGAGCTTCTTTCCACTTGCTCATTGGCGATTTGTTTATCTTCTTTGGAGAAATGTCTATTATGATTCTTTGACAGCTTTTAATTGGGTAATTTGTTTTTCTGTTATTGAGTTGTAAGACTTCTTTATATATTTCGTATACAAGTTTTTTAAATCAGATATATGATTTGTATATATTTTCTTCTGTTTTGTGGGTTCTATTTTTTACCTTCATGAAGGTATTATTTACCACACAAATGTTTTTAATTTTAAAGTGGTCTAATCTATTTTTTGTCTCTTGTATCATGCTATTTTAATATTGGATAAATAACTTATGCCTCCCTGCCTTCTTCATATAGTTTTTTTTAAAAGATTTATTTTATTTTTATTCACACACACACACCTTGCGCTCACTGTCTGCTCTCTGTGTCCACTTGCTGCACATTCGTCTGTGTCTGCTTGTCTTCTCTTCTCACCTTCTCTTTAGGAGGCACCGGGAACCTATCCTGGGATCTTCTGACATGGGAGAGAGACACTCAATCACTTGAGCCACCTCATCGCCCTGGTTTGTTGTGTCTCTCATTGTCTTTTTCCTCTGTGTCTCTTTTTTGTTGTGTCTTCTTTTTGCATCAGCTCTTTGCACGGACCAGCTGTCCGCACGGGCCGCCAGCCCTCCATGCGGGCCCACTTTTGCCTTCACCAGGAGGCCCCGGTAATCGAACCAGGGACCTCCCATATGGTAGATGGGAGTCTAATCGCTTGAGCCACATCCACTTCCCTTCATATAATTTAAAATATATTTAACTCACCGACGTTTTCTGAATTCTCATATAGTGCTCATTTCTGAGAAATAATCAATGTACTATATTTGGTTTTTAAATATTTATGATTGATAGAACAGAAGAATGATTCATATTTGACAGAATAAAATTAACTGCTTTCCCTCCCTCCCCCTAAAAAATATATAGAGGGGTATGGATCTCTGGATAGTATAAATAGATGCATATTCTTTCCTAGACTAAAAAAGAAACCAAACATATAAGGTGTATATCTGTGTGTCTGTGTGTTTTGGATGTCTATGTCTGTATAAACATGCCTCTGTATATTGCATGTACACCTCTTTGTATTTAATTGTGCACTACTTACTCTTCTGTATGTATGCCTGTTCCTAATTGGAATTTTGGCTTGGGTATTGGGGTATAGAAAGTGAAGGAAGCTAATGAAATTCTCTCTTTTCATTCTTCATCTGTTCTTTAAAATCCTGTTTACTAAAGGATGGAAAGAAGAGAACTGGAGAGCGGGAAGACATTAAAGAAGACTCTGCTAAGGCCATTTACTTAACTAATGAGCTACATCTCTCATATCACTAGACTCCTTGTCAAAATAACTAAGCAAATACTAGACTTTCAAGTGACCTACTCAAATTTAAATAATAAAACACATATTTCATTCTATGGTTATGAAAAAATAGGATAGTCTAAGGCTAGGCTCAATTCTAGAACTTTTTAGAACCTTTTAAAAATTAGTATAAGCCCAGTCAAAATTCCATCAAACTTCTTTGCAGAGATGAAAAAACTAATCATCAAATTCACGGGATCTTGAATAGCCAAAACCGTATTGAAAAAGAATAACAAAGTTGGAAGACTCACACTTCTTGATTTCAAAACTTATTACAAAGCTGCAGGAATCAAAACAGTGTGGTACTGGCACCAGGGCAGACATACAGACGAGTGGAATAGAATTTAGACCACAGAAATAAATTTACACATCTATGGGCAATTGATCTTTGACAAGGGAGCCAAGGCTACTCAATGAGGAAAGAACAGTCTCTTCAACAAATGCTGGAAAAACTGGATATCCACATGTAAAAGAGTGAAAATAGACCCCTACCTCTCACCATACAAAAATTTTAACTCAAAATGCATCAGTGATCTAAATATAAGATAAAACTATAAAATCCTTAGAGGACAACATTGGGAAATATCTTCAAGACATTGTGTTGAGCAACGGATTCTTCGACTTTACACTGAAAGCATGAACAGCAAAATAAAAAATAGATAAATTAGATCAAAATTAAAAATTTTTGTTTAGCTTAGGACTTATCAAGAAAGTGAAAAGACAATAGAATGGGAGAAAATTATTGCTAATCATCTATCTGATAAGGATTTAGTATTCAGAATATGTAATGAACTCCTGCAACCCAGCAACAAAAAGACAATCCAATTAAAAATGGCAAAGGACTTGAATAGACATTTCGCCAAAGAAAATATAAAAACAGCCAATAAGCACATGAAAAGATGCTCAATATTGTTAGTTATCAGGGAAGTACAAATCAAAAGCACTGTGAGATAATACCTCATCCACACTAAAATGGCTATTGCTATTTTTTAAAAAGGAAAATAACAAGTGCTGGCGAGGATGCAGAGAAATATAAACCCTCATATGTTGTTGGTGGGAATGTAAAATGGGGCAGGTGCTGTGGAAAACATTTTGGTGTTCCAATGTACTCTACAGTGGGACACTGTGACTTTTGGGATCTAAAAAATGAGTGGAATTTAATGGGAGGAGAGAGCAGAGTGATATAGAATTGGAGAATAATGGAAAAGCCTTGTGGTAGAAGGGAGCATAGGAAGAATGGAGTGTCACTATGGCTAGAGTTCAAAGAGTTTGTAGGAGATGAGGCAGGGGCTAGATCATGTAGAACCTAATGGGTCATGCCAAGAATATTAAACACACTTAGAAATTTCACAAAGATTTAAGCTGGGGTGAAATGATTAGATTTTTATTGTTGGTGGGAATGTGAAATGTGCAGCTGCTGTGGAAAACAGTTTGGCTCTTTTAACCTATAACAGAGTGGAACAATGTGACTTTTGACATCTGAGAAAATGAGTAGAATTTAATGAGGGGAAAGAACAGAGTTTTCCCAGGACATGATTACTTGGGTTATGGTGCTAGTGGTAATAATGAAGCAAAGCAGGCAGATAAGAGAAATATGTGGACAGTAAAAGCAAGAGTATGTGGTGATGGATTGAATAATGGGGATTGAAGGAGAAGGTGGTGTAAAGGATGATTCCTGAGTTTCTGGAGTTTGCTAAAGTAGGTGGATGGTAGTGCTGTTTAGTCAGATAGGGAACCCTCTAAGAGGCTCTCTGGGGAGAGGGGATTAAGAGGATTCATGAGTTTGGTTAGCACATTGTTTGACGTGCTTTTTAGACATCCAAATGAAGTGGGTAAATTGTCTAGGCTGTGGGATATATGGATCTGGAGCTTAGAGGACAGGGCTCGAGAGAGAGAGAGAGAGAGAGGAGAGAGAGAGAGAGAGAGAGGAGAGTCATTTGCATATAGAGAGTGCCTAAAGAGAAAGAGAGTATAGATAAGAAGAGGGCCCATAATTGAGTCTTGAGAAACTCCCAACATGTAATCATCAAGTAGAGAGCAATGACACAGCAAAGAAGACTGAGAAGAAATAGCTAAAGAGATGGGAATAAAAACTAGGAAAGCTAAGGGAAAAGAGTTTCAAGGAAGAATGATCAGTAATGTTTAATGCTGCTAAAAAGGAACAAGTAAGGGAAGCGGGTGTGGCTCAAGCGATTAGGCTCCCGTATACCACATGGGAGGTCCCGGGTTCATTTCCCAGGGCCTCCTTGAAGGCGAGCTGGCCTGTGCGGTGAGCTGGGCTTGCACGGTGAGCTGGCCTGCACAGAGAGCTGACCCACGCAGAGAAATGACGCAAAAAAAAGAGAGACAAAGAGGAGAGACAATGAGAGATGCAGCAAAACCAGGGAGTTGAGGTGGCTCAAGCAATTGAGTGCCTCTCTCCCACATCAGCAGTCCCAGGATTGATTCCCGGTGCCTTCTAAAGAGAAGATGAGAAGAGAAGGCAAGCAGACACAGAGAACACACAGCAAGTGGACACAGCAGACAGTGAGTGCAAAATAACAAGGAGTGCGGGGAATAAATAAATAAAATATTTAAAAAAAAATAAAGTGAATTCTCATTACAAGAGCAAGCATTTTGTTTTTTAAAAAAGTGACAAATAAAATAACATGGAAAATTGCTTTTAACAACATGGAGGCCTTTTTCTTTTTTTTAAGATTTATTTTTTTATTCCCCTCCCTCCCATTGTTTGCGCTCGCTGTCTGCTCTCTGTGTCCATTTGTTGTGTGCTCTCTGTGTCTGCTCATCTTCTCTTTAGGATGCACTGGAAACCGAACCTGGGACCTCCTATGTAGGAGAGAGGCGCTCATTGTGTCTCTTTGTTGCACTATCTTGTTGCATCAGCTCGCCGCACCTGCCTATCATGCCAGCTTGCTGTCTTGCTCGTCTTCTCCAGGATGCTCTGGGAACTGAACCTGGGGCCTATGGAGGCCTTTCTTTAACTTAGCCAGAGCAGGTTGTATGGAATGATGGAGAGAAGCCAGATTTCCATGAGTTGAGAAGTAAATGAGAGGCAGGGAAATGGAAATAGCTGTGTAGACAGTTCTTTCAAAAAGAGGCCTGTTAGGGAAATGGATGTGGCTCAAGTGACTGGGCTCTCGTCTACCATATGGGAGGTCCAGGGTTCAATTCCGGGGCCTCCTGGAGAAAAGC
>JAQZBX010012890.1:0-40598 GCA_029593785.1 Cabassous unicinctus
ATCAGGCAAAAAGGTGGCAGGGTTTAGACTGTGCACTGTTTCTATTGTCACTCTGGGGTTTTCACAGAGTAAACCCTGGCAATGTGCGAGTTGGGGATTCAATACCCATCAATGCCTGTGTGTGTTCATTAGAGCAATGACTGCATGTTGCACCATAACATGAATTGTCTGTCTGAGAGTTAATTTGTTGGCTTCTTTGACAAGGCTTACAGTTGCTTCCAGGGCTTTCAGGCAGGGCAGCCACCCTGCAGCTACAGGGTCTAGCTGCTTGGACAGATAAGTGATGGGTCTTTGCCAGGGGCCAATTGTTTGTGTGAGAACCCCCAATGCTACTTTGTTTTTTTCGTGCATGAACAGGTTAAAGTTTCTAGTTACATCCGGGAGCCCCAAGGCAGGGGCTCATCCAATTTGCCTTTTGATGTTTTGAAAGAACCCTTGTTGAGCTTCTCCCCAGGCAAGAGGCTCTTTTTCTGGACCCACCAGAACTTTATAAAGGGGCTTGACCATGGTTGAAAACCCAGGAATCCAGATGTGGCAGAACCCTGCAGCCCCGAGGAACTCGAGAAGCTTTTGCGAGCAACATAGGTTGTAACCACAGAGTGTTCAATGCCAGTGTCCACCATGAAAGTCATTGACTAGCCCCTGACTTGTAGTTTGACCATGGGCTCATGAGGGCCAATTTCCAGTGAGCCTGGTCACCCCTATTCATGGTTGAGCCCTGCCAGCCTGAACAGATGATCTTGGGGCTCAGGTCTGTATTTCCCTTTAGGGATGTACCCTCTATGTGCCTGACCCTTTTGGGGGCACTCATTTTTCCAGTGTCCACTTTCTTTGCAGTAGGCACATTGTTCTCTGGCCAGAGGCACCCTTCTGATGCTTGTGCCCCCTTTTCAAGGTGGCCCTTCTCATCTGGTGGAGTCAGGATTTCCCAAGGCTGCTGCCAGCAGGGAGGCTTGATGTTTTATTTGCTTCTTTGCTTCTCATTTGACGGCTTCATCTCGATTCATGAATACTTTGTTGGTGACTTCCAGGAGTTGAGAGATGTTCATCCATGCAAACCCATCTAATTTTTGGAGCTTTCTTTTAAATTCCATTGCTGCCTGCGCTCAAAAGGCAGCATTCACCATGCTCTGGTTTTCCGGAGCTTCTGGATCAAAAGGGGTGTAGATTCATAAGGCCTTACAAAGCCATTCATAGAACTCTCCCAGAGATTCGTCAGGGTTTTGATTAACTAAAGTCGTCTTTGTCATGTTTGTGGGTCATTTTGCCCCTTCTCGGACCCCTTGGAGGAGAGCTTCCTGGTATTGCTGGAGTGCAGCCCATCCTGGGTCACTGTTGAAGTCCCAGTTCAGTTGGACTTCTGGTGCCGTTTCTTGTGCCCAATCTTCTGGGTTTAAGATGTCAGTAGGGGCCTGTTCCTGCAGTCAATTTCAGGCTTTTGTCAGAATCTGTCATTTCTCCTCCATATTAAAGAAACTCAGGAGGAGCTGGCGGCAATCATCCCAAGTAGCACGATGGGTTTGGAAAATGGATTCGATGAGATGAATAAGAGCCTGGGACTTTTCCGAGTAGGAGGGGCTGTGGTGCTTCCAGTTTAAGAGGTATGTAGTTGTCAAGGGCTCGTAGTATAATATATTCTTCCCGGGTTGGATGGTCCTATTCTCGCCGATCTGAGCCAGATCCTGTGTTTCACAGAGAGGCATCTGTAACGCGGGTTGTGCTGACCGAAGTCTCCTTGCTAGTGGGGTTGCAGGACTTTCCTCAGAGAGGGTCCATGTTCCCAGAGGGACCAAAGGTGGAGGTGTTTCTGGGAGATCTGCCTGCACTCCCAGGCTAGGAGGATAGGCTAGAGCAGCCAAAGCATATGGTGGTGGTGGTGGTGGGGTCCTCCTCTGAGGACCCTTGATGAATGACTGGCTTCCGGAGCCCCATTCCCTGTGCAACCAAGACCCTTCTCTGTCCCTTTTTTCCAAAGCACAATCGAACTCAAGGAGGAAGAGTCTGGGCTATCTCTAACTAAGAGTCGATGTAGGGAAACTGATCAGGGTAGCCAGGAGTTCCTGTGAAAACCAGCCACACTGCATGGATGCTGGCTATATCCAGGGTCCCTTCTGAGGGCCAGTCCACATTAAAAGTGTGCCACTATACTTTATGTAAAATTTGGAGGGTGCTGGGGTTCATCCGGATGCCATGGTCTCTTGAAAAACCCTTCTTGAAATTCTTGAGCATGCAGTTTAAGACAGTAGGTTTTTAACTGTGATGAGCCCATACCCTGTGTCGGGGGTGCAAGACAGACAAGGGAAGGGGTCGCCTATTTCAAGGACACTCAGATGCCTGCCTGTCCCTGTCTCTCACAAGAACTTTGGCTTGTCTTGGCTAAGGCGCTTGAGCAGAATTTGGGGTTGGACATTATGCTCTATGATGTAGCCACAGAAAACAAGTTAGGGTCCACACGGGCTACGTAGCATAAAGCTTTGGAGTCACAGACTGGAATAACAGAGGCAAGCCTCTGCCATCCTCACTCACACACACACTTGCTCAAAAGTTACACAGCCCCTCCCTCAAGAATTAACAGAAATAAATCCACACCCTGAGTTGGTGGCATAAGGCAAACGAAGGAATGGGTTGCCACTTCTGAGGCCACTCAGAACATGCCCGCCTGTTCATGTCTTTCATGAGAACTTTGTCTTGTCTTGGCTAAGGCACCTGGGCAGGGTTCAGGGTGGCCATTATGCCATATGACATTGCCGTAGAAAACAGGTTAGGGCCCACATGGGCTCTGTAGCATAAAGCTTTGGTGTCACAGACTGGTACAGCAGACTCAAGACTCTGCCATCCTCACTCACTCACGCAGTCACTCAGAGATTATTCAGTCCCTCCGAGAGGGATCGCCCTATTCTGGAATCTCAGTACTCAAGATTTCAGGAGATGATCAGTCTCCTCTTCCGTCCTCCTGACTGAGGACTTGGCACCTGGGACCTTACCTTTCCAGAGTCTTCTGGCACTGTTCAGTCTGCCTCCCCACTGAGTCAGGCCAGGGCGTAGGGAAGCAGCCTGTGGGGATGCCTCAGTAGGAGCTCCTGTCAAGAGGACAGGTGACGCCCACCTCGTTCACTTGGAGATCACCGTCGGCCATGCCCGTCAGCCCCAAGCCGGAGGCACAATGGACCTGCTTGACTGGGGTTCCCCAAGCCGGAGGCACAATAGACCTGCTTGACTGGGGTTCCCCAAGCCGGAGGCACAATGGACCTGCTTGACTGGGTTTCCTGGTCAGGGAGCCAAATGTTGCAGCAGACAGAATGAACGAAGTTTTACTATGCTCAGGCCCAGAGGAGAATTCAGTTTTCAAATTCTGAACCCTGTATCTTGATTTTCATAAGTTTATATAGGAACTCTAAGCAGAACTCTAAGCAGACAAATTCCTAAGCAATCAGGCAGGCAAGATTACAAAAGCAAAAGAGTGAGGTTAGCTTATCTTCCTAAATCACAGGGTTATTAGAGAGTAAAAGAGCCATTATCTGTTTAGAGTTGTAAATATCAATTCAAAGGGGCAGGCTGGAGTGCTTATCTTCCTGATGTAGATTCCATGGAGAAAAAGGGGGGGAGGAGGAGAGAAAGGGACCAGGGACTGAGGGGAGTTTATTTTCCTAAAGCTGTGGGTTTCTGCTGGGGGCGGGTAGGGTCCCAGCACTTCCCTTATCACTACAACTATTGCAATGTCTAGAACATAGTAATCACTTAATTTGTATTTGCTGAAAGCATGTAATTCTCATTTCAACCTGCTACCATGATATTTAAATTTAAAATATATTAAATAAAACAATTGTGGACTTACATCAGGGTCAGTGTTTGTTTGTTTTGTTGTTGGTTAATCATCAACTCTGTATAGTCTTTTTAAAATTGATTACTATGGAAGTGACTAAACACACATATTAGTCTAAGTTCAATATTAATAGATGGGAAAAGCAAAAATAAAAAATTAGTAAAGTGAGTTGCTGCAAGAATATATTAATTTACCATTATTGAACATTTGTGGCCTTATCTTTGAAAGAAAGGGGGATAAAATGAATGATCATCAAAGTACATTAAAACACTGAACTTGCTTTCAATTTGTGTCTGTTACTCTTTATTCAATAGGATCTTCATTTAATTTATGGTATCACCTTGCCACTTCGTGGTGATTCTATTTCTACCACCTGTAAGAAAAATATTTATGCTCTCAACTACTATTTTGGAGGGGGATTTTACACTCTTGGGCTATAGTTTTACATTTTTACCAATTGACATGAAATTTAGCTGAGAAAAAGAAATCAAATAATTTTGAGTCAATTTGGCAATATTGGGGGAAGATAGAGTCAGCAGTTCTTTATTATTATGTTAAACTATCATAAACTTAAAAAATATGCCTCGTATGTGGCCAGAAAGAATACTGGACTAGGGTTTTAAAATCTCGGCTTCATTTGTCTCCTTCTGATTTCATCAAAACATTCAAATTTGGTTTACTCATTTGTAATATTTCTAATACTCTTGGAAATTATGACAAAATGCAAGAATTTCCTGAGGAAATTGAGCATTGGATTGGGTGTTCTGTATGTAAGATTAATGATTCATACCTGAAACTATCTAAATAAGCATGTTGGAATTGTGGAAGTGTTATGTGGTTAACCAGCTGAGCACAGTGCAGCCATCAAAAGGTCACTTTTCCCATGATAGCTTTTGCTCCCAGCCACTTTTCACTATTTCCAAAGCAAGCTGTATTGGGATTCTAGTAAAAAGTTCATTGAGAAATAAAGGCTTGATGAATTTATACCCAATCAGTACCCTATTTTCAGTTCTATAATAAGATTCCATTCTCCTTGTGGTTTCTGAACTATGTTGATTTGCAAAACACTTAGCAACAATAGTAACTGCTGCCAGCCCAGCAAGAAGAAAATTAAAAAAATAGCTTAAGCTCTTGTAAATGTCTGATAGCAAATGAACACTCTCATTGTCTGGGCCGGTTAGCTCCCATTGTACCCAGGAAAATTGAGTGCATTAGACAATAAACCAAATTCAAGCCCTTGCAGAGAGACATTAAAAATGTTTGTTTCCTTTGGAGAGACAGGTTGATAATTTGCTATATTTTAATACCCCACACAACATGGCAGGTTGTTCTGTGCATCCCAAAGAAACAAATGGATAAAACTGTGGGTTCTCAAGTAGACATAAGTGGAATTTTAGCCATTTCTAGTTGATTTTCTTCTCTTGCCCTCTGTGATTTAAGACAATTTTGCAGTCCTAACTGGGAATTAAACTTTACAGGTCCATTCAACTGTAGCAGCTATTAGTACCAGAGAAACTGTAATTGACAACAGCTGTAAATAGCATCGCATGCAACACACGGGTATTGTGTGTTTTTTCTTTAATTGAAAGTTCAGTCTTAATAACTTATTTCTGCCTAGTGTAAAGAGTGTCAGGAATCTGCGTTTACTTCATTGTAAATTTTTAAACTATTTTTATTTAATACATTCAGAAATGCTTGGAGAATTAAATGCTATCAAGGGTTTGTAGTTGAAATGTAAATAGCACAGTTTTCCGAAATGTAAAGTAAAATATAAATGCAAACAATATGTGATTTATATATCAATGTAAATATGCCTACATGATTTTAAAATAAATATATATCTTTATCTCAATCTTTAACTATATCTTTCTATATCTTTATTATCTATCTGTCACCTTCTATCTACCTATCTTCTCTCTCTCTTTCTCTTTCATCATCATCATCATCTATCTTGGTCTAAAGCCATGCAACCTTTTCCCCTTCTTCAAACATTAGGATAAAGAGTTTTCTACACTGGGACATGGGTACCACTATTTCAGATATCCTTTCCACATGGTAAGAGAGAGCCTCATAGGCCCACATCCCCTTTCTCTTTAATGCTCTCAATCTCCCAATCACATCCAAGAAGACTAATCTCATTGTGTATTTTTAAAATTGAAATAATTAATGTAAAATTTATGCAGATCTTAAATGTTTACTTGGATGGGTTGTGACAATTATATAAGCCTGTGTAATGGATTTACCCTCTTACCAGCTATGTTCCATTTGAAGAAATTTAGCCATTCCTGTCAAGAAGGTATTGTATCTCATTAGGATCTTAATTTGAATTTTGCTGTTGATGAATGATTATGAATACTTTTTTATGTGATTATTGACCATTCATACATCTTCCATCTGCTAAAATCTTTTGGAATATTTAACTGGATCATTGGTCTCATTCTTGAATTGTTAGTCTTATTTTGATATGCTAGATAAACATATTTGTTCAAATATGTGTCTTGAGAATAATTTCTCCAGTCTATTGCTTACCTTTTTATATCAACTCTGAGTTATATTGTACATACAATAAACTGAACCAATTTAAAATGTATAATTTGGTGAGCTTTGATAAATTTATAAATACATAAATTCACCTCCACAGTCAAGATACAGAACTTTTTGATTTTTCCAATAGTTTCTTCAGGCCCCTTTTCAGTACATCCCTCTCTACCCTTAGTCTTACGGAAATTCAGATCTGCTTTCTATCTCTAAACAAAAAGTGGAACAGAAATTTAAATATAAAGATTATTAATACACTAGGGAATGGAGTAACAAGGAATTGGTTAGTAAGACCTAAAGAGGACTCTAACCAATACAGGAATATCAAATATAAGGAGCAGCCACTATGAAGCTGAGATAGAGACTTGAAAAAGAGGCCCTCCTCCTGGGGTGAAAGCCTGTTCTGGACTGAGAGGCACAGCTGTGGTGCAGTAAATGGCAGAGAAGCCTATGTAGTGCTGTGGTAGTGAAACTTGCTAAGAATCTTTTCTTAAGGGTGCTGGGAATAGTTTTTCATGGGAAGTGTCTCATTAAACACAGTCTGCTTCAAAATTGATCATAGGGAAATGTCAAGGGAAGCTGCTGCCTGATTTAACCTCTAACAGCTGTTTTAGTTTCCTCACTGCTAAAACAAATGCCATGCATTAGGTTGGTTAAAACATTGGGAATTTTTTGTTCATGGTTTTGAAGCTAGGAGAAATCCAAAATCAAGGAGTCATCAAGCAATGCTATATGTGGCAATCTGGTGTTGCCTGCTGCCAATCCATGTCCCTTTGTTTTTGGGTCATATGCCAGTGCACATGGCAGCCTCTCCTGGATTCTCCTTTCTCTGGCTGCTGGCTGTTCCCTGTGCTTTCTCTGCTGAGACCTTCTCTATAAGGCCTCCAGTGATAGGATTAAGTCCTATCCTAAGTGAGGTGGGCCATACCTTAAATGAAGAGACCTCATCAAAAGGTCCTATTTACAATTGTAGTTCATATGGCTTTGCATTTTCCCACATCCCTTCCAATTCTTTCCCTGTCTAGTTATATCAGCATTTCATTTCTTAATAATTACACACCAAGCCTTGAGAAATAATGGTTTGTGAGCTCATGACTGATAAGATTTTGCATGCTTAGACTTCTCTCCTGAAACTCTACAAATAATCTGATCTGTGAACTGCTTGACAACCTTTGTAACAGTAGATCCCTTACATAATTACTGTAGAGATGTAACTTCAGCTTCAGCCCTACTAACAAACATTGTAAATTCTCATTTTATATAGTTACTATGAAAGTGTGACTTCTGCCCTGTTTGGAAACATTGTGAATGTCCATTCCTTGATTATCTGTCCTGATCACTGCACTTTTTAACCATGCTTTCCCCCCATGTGCCCTCCCCATTTGCATGTAGACTGTATGAAGTATAAAAGACAATTCTTTTCTTTTGGCTGAGGATTGAACCCAGGACCTCGTGGGAAACCAGCACTCAACCACTGAGTCACATCTGTTCCCCTGAGTTTTTTTTTTCCCATTTGTTTTGCTTGTCTTCTTTTTTAGGAGGCACCAGGAACCAAACTGAGGGCCTCCCACATGGGAAGCAGGCACTCAACCACTTTTGCCACATCCCTTCCAAAAGACCTTTCGTTCTTTGTGAAAAATGAGGCTTGGGCCTCAGAAGTACCATGCTCTCTGCCTGCCATCATGGATGAGGATTTAGGCCATGACAAACCTCGGTCTGTCCAAGAAAGAGGATTCCCCTCCAGACCTTTGAGGGTGAGGTCCCATGTAAGACCCCTATTGAGAGCTCTTTTGCTTGCCAAACTTCACTTGTTGGAGTCTTTCTTTGGTCAGACGAATCCCTCTTAGTTTGGTGGGAAGCTGTCATTTTACATGGCTCCCTGCTATACTCAAAACAACAGCCACAGGAATGGGTTCGAAATAAGAACATGTTTTTCTCGGGTATATAGCTTCAAGCCAAGAAGAAAGAACAATCATAAACATCTATGCACCTAACAGGGGCACCTCAAAATACACTAGGCAAACACTGGAAATACTAAGTGGAGAAATAAATGTCTCTAAAATTATAGAAGGGACTTTATACACCATTATCAACTTTAAACAGAACATTTCAACAAAGAAGCAGTAAAGAAAAAGAGTCTTTGGTGAATACATTAGAGGATCTGGACCTAAAAGACATATGAAAAACACTACACCCAAAAACAGCAGGATATCCATTCTTCTGAAGTGCACATGGCTCACACTCCAAGATAGAGCACAAGGTAAGCCACAGAAAAAATCTTAATGAATTAAGAAATATTGACATTATACAAAGTAATTTTCTGATCACAATGGAATGAATTTGGAAATCAGTAAGGGCCAGAGAACCAAATCAGGCAAAAAGATATGGAAGTTTAACAACACATTGTTACACAAACAGTTGGTCAAGAAGGAAATCTCAAAAGAAATCAGTAACTACCTTGAAACGAATGAAAATGACAGCACAACATATCAAAACCTATGAGATGTGGCAAAAGCTGTACTGAGAGGGAAATTCATAACCGTAAATGCATATATCAAAAAACAAGAGCTAAAATCGAAGATCTAACTGCACAACTGAAGAACCTGGATAAAACCAACAACAACAAACTATGCCAAAAAAAAGTAAAAAGAAGGAAATAAAAAAGATTAGAGTAGAACTAAATGAAATAGAAAATAAGAAAGCAGTAGAAAAAATAAACAAAACCAAAAGCTGATTCTTCAAGATTATCAATAAAATTGACAAACCCTTAGCCAGACTAGCAAAGAAAAAAAAGAGCAGATGCAAATACTCAAAATAAGAAATGAGGAAGAGAATATCATCACTGACACCACAGAAATAATGAGTATCATAAGAGGATATTTTGAAAAATTATTTGCCAAAAAGAATGAAAATTTAGAGGAAATGAACCAATTCCTAGAAACTCACAAGCAGCCTACATTGATGAAAGAAGAAATTGATGAACTCAACCGTCCAATTACAAGTAAAGAGATAGACTAAGCCACCTATTTAACATTGTCTTAGAAGTCCTTGCTCAAGCACTGAGGCAAGAAAAAGATATAAAAGGCATCCAAATTGGAAAGGAAGAAGTAAGAATTTCACTATTTGCAGAAACCATGATCCTATACATAGAAAGTTCTGACTTATGTACAATGAAGCTTCTAGAACTTATAAATGAGTTCAGTAAAGTCACAGCCTATAAGATCAATGCTCAAAACTTAGTAGCATTTCTGTACACTAATAATGAGTAATCTGTGGAGGAAATCAAGAAAAAGATACCATTTACAATAGTAACTAAAAAATCAAATACTTAGGAATAACTAACTAAAGATGTATAGGACTTTTATACAGAAAACTACACAAAACTGTTAAAGGAAATCCAAGAAAATGTAAACAAGTTGAAGAATATACCCTGTTCAAAGATAGGAAGACTAAATATCATTGAAATGTCTATACTACCCAAACTAATCTACAGATTTAATGCAATCCCAATGAAAATCAACACAGAATATTTTTTAGTGAATTGGAAAAACTAACTAGAGAAGTTATTTAGAAGGGTAAGGGGCCCCAAATCACCAAAGAAATATTGAAAAAGAAAAAAAATGAAATTGGAGGTATCACACAACCTGACTTTAAAACAAGTTACAATGTTACAGTGTTCAAAGCTGTATGGTATTGTCACAAGGATAGGCATACCGACCAAATGTAAATGAATTGAGAGTTCTGATACACATCCTTGCATATACAGTCATCTGATATTTGACAAGGCCACCAAGCCCACTCAACTGGGAGAGAATGGCCTCTTCAACAAATGGTGCTTGAAGAACTGGATATCCATATCCAAAAGAATGACAGAGGAACACCACCTCACACCTTATACAAAAATCAAATCAAGATGGATCAAAGATCTAAATATATGAACCAAGACCATAAATACCTTAGAAGATACTGTAGGGAAGCATCTACAGGACCTTTAAATAAGAAATGGTTTCATGAACTTCATACCCAAAGCATGAGCAGTGAAAGAAAAATAGACAAATTGGACCTCCTCAAAATTAAAACTATTTTCACTTCAAAGGACATTATCAAGAAAGTCAAAAGGCAGCCTACCCAATGGAAGAAAATATTTGGCAACCATTTATATGAGAGGAGCCTAATATCCAACATATATAAAGAAATCCTTCACCTCAAAATTAAAAAGCAAACAACCCATTTAAAAAATGGGAACGCATGCTGAAAAGACTCTTCTCCAAGGAAGAAATAGAAATGACTAAAAAGCACATGAAAAGATGCTCAACATCACTAACTATTAAGGAAATGCAAATCAAAACAACAATGAGATACCATCTTACACCCATTAGAATGGATTCTATTAAAAAACAACAACAGTGGAGTATAAATGTTGGAGAGGATGTGGAGGAATGGGAACCCTCATCCACTGCCGGTGGGAATGTAGAATGGTCCAGCTGTTGTGGAGGACAGTTTGGCAGTTCCTCAAAAACTAAATATGGAACTTCCATGGGATCCAGCAATTCCAGTGCTGGGTATATATCCAGAAGAATTGAAAGCAAAGTCACAAATAGATATATGCACTCCAATGTTCATAGTGGCATTATTCACTATTGCCAAAAGTTGGAATCAACCCAGGTGCCCATCAACAGATGAATGGATAAACAAAATGTGGTACATGCATACAATGGAACATTAATCAGGTGTAAGAAGGAATAAAGTGCTAACACATGGGATAACATGGATGAATCTTTAGAACCTTATGTTGAGAGAAGCAAACCAGACATTGAAGGATGAACAGTACATGACCTCAATGATAGGAATTAAGCAAATTGAGTAGACTCAGAGATCTATTTTTGGAAGACAGGTTTACAAGAAATAGAAAGGGAGAAGAAGATTGTGAGCCCACACCCATACGGACATAATCTATGGTAAGGTGAAAGTGTGTAGTTCCGTATTTAAGGGATTTGACAGGAGGATAGTGATATTATTGGGATGGGTGGCACAGGGTTGACAGATGAGTAGATTGGGAAGGTTGGGTTGGAAGTTCAAGGATACAGGATGGTGGGCTGATAGAGGGACAAGGTGAATATTTGGGTTTTGTGGTTATGAGGTTGAAAGTACAAAGTTGGGAAAGCTCTTATGGCAATATGACATGGATGGGTTACTGGTTCACGGTTTTTGATGGGGGAAGGGTGACATTCGGGACAGAGAGCACCTGGAGCAGGCAGTCACACTCCAGAGACTGTGTGAGTGTTCATTCTGTCATAATGTGTTGTATCAGTGGGGGGAGACCCACTTAATGAGCGGGAAGGACTTAGACTCCCATCTTTGGGAGGACCGATTCATTCAGAAATAGGAGAGGTTCTCTCAAGAGCAAGGGTTGCTCCTAATAGAGGACGACAAATCAGTGGGTCAAAACCTCCTGTTGCATGTAACTATGAATCTTGTCATCCAAGGAGTTAAGCCAGAGGGTCATCGTGGGCCCCAGGAGGATGGGGAATGAGGAACAGAATAGATCAAACAGGGGGTATTTAGTGGTCAGTGGAAATGTTCTTCATTACCTTACACTGACAGACACAGGACATGGTAAATATCATCAAAATTTATAAAGTGTAAGGTCTAAAATGTTAACCATACTGTAAACCATTAACAATGTTTAGTAGCTATGTTTCACTATTTGTATATCAGTTATAAGAATGCTACCACTTACATGTAAAAAGATATTAATATGGGTGGGAGGAAAGGGGGAGGAGGTTGGGTATATGAGAGTCTCTTGTATTCTGTGGGTGACTTTGCTGTAATCTAAAAAGTTCTTTGAAAACAAAATGAAAAATAGTGAGACACTAGGGAATGAAACAGAGAAGGTGCCATGGTACAGACTGGACACCAGATATTGCAGTGATAAAAGGCAAAATGTCCAAAAAAATTTTTTTATAATTTTCAATTTTTTAAATATCCCAAACTTTTTATTTTATTTAATTTTAATTTTTTTTATGTTTCAATGTATTTTATCTCTTACATTTAAACTTATCATTATTATTTCATTTTCCTATTAATGGTATTTGGCTAAAGAAGCTTTGGATCACAGAAGGGTTACAACAAGGGGTGGGAGAGGATTGTTGATGGGGGGTGTCAGGGATGGAGAGTGCATGGGAGGAAGTTCACCTGTACAAACATATAAGGTATATAAAATTGTTTAAATGTTCAAAGGGCATTGTCACAGTGGGTGGAGAATCACTCAATAAATGAGAGAATACTGAATTCCCATCCTGGAGAGCTCTGCCACATTCTCTAAGGGAGCAGCAACAGTCCCCCAAGTGCAGGGGCAGTGACTGGTGAAGGTGGATGATCTCATGATGGGTCCTTGTTATTGATGACTAGCCTTATGAGTCTTTGCTCTTGAAATTGAAACTTAGACTATTGCTATGGGGTTCCTAAGAGTTGCCTCCTGAGAGCCTCCTTGTTGCACAAATGTGGCCTCTCTCTAAGCCAAACTCAGTATATGAATGCATTACCTTCCTCAGAGCATGGGACATGACTCCCAGGGATGAGCCTCCCGGGCACTGAGGGATTGCTACCAAGTGCCAGCTGGCAATGTGACTGGGAAAAGTCCTTCAATAAAAGAGGGAAAAGGTAAAGACAAATGAGTTCATATGGCTAAGAGACTTCAAAATGAGTCGGGAAGTCATCCCAGAGGTAACGCTTATGTATAACTCATTAGGACCTCATAAACTTCCAAAGTGGATATCACCCCAAATAGAGGGGCTCCTAAGGGCTCTGGAGACACCCAGGTCCTATGTCATGGTGGATAGCTCCAGAGTTTGGTGCCTTTCCAGTGGGCCCTACTTTGGAGTTTGTGCTCCTGAGAGTGACAGTTGGACTCAAATATGCCTTCTCTGCACATGGTTCATCCGTTCCTTCTATTTAAACCTATACTGGGTGCTGGAGTTTGTAGGTGTACATCCAGAGACTAGTCTTTTGGCTGTCCATGTGCCAGCTGGGCTTAGAATCTCGATGGAGCTGCAACTCCTACTCTACAGCTAAATGGACTCACCCAGGACACCTGGTGGGGAGATGATGATGGACAACGGCCATCCCAGGGAATGGAAAGAACCTGCAGCTGCAATCAGGATAGTCCCATCCATCTTATCCATGGGATATAAACCACCTCTCAACTGGAGGTGGAGGGGACATCACCATCCCAGACTCCTCAGAATGGGGGGAAGAGCTATGGACTACAGTGGACTTACTGGTATTCTATTATAGACATGTTGTGATTCAACCAATGGAAGAAATTACAACATTGATGTGGATCCAGTTGTCACTGGAGGCTCTGGGGTCAGGGAGAGGGAAAGCAGTTGTAATACAGCAGCTCTTTTGGGACTTGGGAATTATCCTGAGTGACATTGCAACGACAGATATAGGCCATTTTATATCATCACATAACATGCGGAACTGTGTGTGAGAGAGTGGTCTACATGGTGAACTATGGTCCATGCTTAAAGGCAAAGCCTCAGGATGCATTTATCTGTTGCAGGTGATATGCCCTACTAATGAAGGATGTTTACGTGGGAGGTTGTGAGACGTGTGGGAGGTCGGGCAAAAAAGCTAGTGAGTCCACTCTAGTCCATAGTTCATTCCCCAATCCTCATTTAGGATTCTGGGATGGTGATGTCCACTCCACCTCTAATTGAGAGGGGGCTTCTATCCCATACAGCCAATGGATGGGCCTCACTTGCTTGCAGTTGTAGGCTCTCTCATTTCCTTGGTATTATTGTTGTCAATCCTCACCTCCTTATTAGTTGTCCTGGGTGAGTCCAATGAACTGGAGAGTAGGTGTTGCAACTTTGCTGAGGCTCTGGGCCCTGCTGGCACAAGGACAGCCCAAAGATTCCAGTCTCTTGGATGTACACCTACCAACTGCAGCACCAAGTACAGGTTTAAATAGAAGGGACAGATGAGCCATGTGTAGGGAAGCCATGATTGTGTCCAACTCTGGCACTCTCAGGAGCACAAACTCCAAAGTAGGGCCCACTGGCAAGGCACCAAACCCTGGAGCTATCTGCCCAGACCATTGAACCTGAGTGTCTCCAGAGTCCTCAGGAGTCCCAATATTTTGGGTAGTATCCACTTTGAAAGTCTATGAGATCCTGCTGAGATGTGCTTAAGCGTTACCTCTGGATGACCTCTGACTCATTATGTAGTCCCTTAACCATATAAACTCATTTGTCTTTACCTTTTCCCCCTTTTACTTGAGGCCTTTTTCCAGTTGCAATTGCTAGTTGGTGCCTGGTGCCAGGGAGGCTCATCCTTGAGAGTCATGAATGGCTTTGTTTACTGTCTTGCTTCATGAAATCTGTATCTACATACACCGATTTAAAGTGCTCATTTTAAGAAATTTGCATATTTCTTTTTCTCTGTAGCTCCTCAGGTGCAATATTCTTGAATCTAATGACTATATCTCTTGCTCATGTTTTCAAATATGTGCTATGTCAGGTCTTCCTCAATGGGATTTACCTTCATTGAATACATATTTATGTGATTGTTCTTTTTTCTTTTTTTTTTTAAAGATTTATTTATTTATTTATTTATGCCCCCCTTGCTGCTTGTGCTTGCTGTGTGTCTTCTCCGTGTCTGCTTATCTTTCCCTCGCTGTGAGGTCCCGCTGCATCAGTCCCTCATGCCGCGCGGGCTGGCCTGCCCTCACAAGGAGGCCCCGAGCGAACCCGGGGCCTCACACATGGTAAACGGGGCCTCTATCGGTTGAGCCACACCCACTTCCTGTTGTGAGGGCTTGCTGCATCAGCCCACTAGGCTGCGCGGGCCGGCCTGCCCTCACAAGGAGGCCCCGGGAAGCGAACCCGGGGCCTCCCATATGGTAAACGGGGGCTCTATCGACTGAGCCACTCCCGCTTCCCGTGATTGTTCTTAAATTGTATTTTCTCTTGCAGAAGAGAACCTCAACCCCAGAAGCCTGTGATGACTGTGAAAAGAGCTGGAAGAAGACTCATCCCTATATCACTGTATGGAGCAGAGCTGCTCAGTGATCTGAAATGCATTTTGGACATTGTACCAGTTAGGAATAAACTTGCATGTAGTTGCAGGTATTTTTTATGTGAATCTGTTAAGGCATGATGAATAGAGTTACCAGAATTCCTAAATATATTATCCTTTCAATAAACCTTTATTTCCTTAGGACACATAGACCATTTCTTTTTCAGATTTAATAATAAATGTACACATCTGAAAGCACAGTGCCCTTATTTAGAAGATAAATGCATTTTTTTCTGTTAAAGAAGCCAATTATATGAAAGGGAAATGAAGTTTTCTTTTTATTGCTAAGTAACAAAGGAAAATATATAATATAACTTATTGTTTAAGCTATACTTAGAATATAACTATACTTTTATAAGAAAAAAATAAAAACAACAAGGAATTATAATATTATCTCTGGATTATTGATTTATAATTAAATTTCCCTTTCACATTTCTTTATTCAGTGTGGCTCAATTTTTTTTTTGTTGTTTTTTTTTTAAAGAGTAAAGTTGATGGTTCTTACCTTCCCAGGGCTTTAGAACAAATAATATTAAGTCAAGATATCTCATGGGACATCATTTTATTTAACTGCTTGAACTGTGGCCTCCAAGGGAATACTTCAATAATGTTCTGCAGGGTAAGCATCCCCAAAGCCTTGATAGTATATTTTTGTAATAGTTTGGTGCCATGATTCAACTCTTAGCTCTGCCTTTCTCAGGTATCACCGTGCTTTTTTAACAGGTTGTTTTAAAACAAGTCATTTTTTTTGAAACAGGCAATGAAATGCACTGCACACTACTGCTATTATATTCAGGTCTATTTATATTAATTGAATATTAAGCAGGATTATTTCTGGAGTTCATTAATCTTAGCCGAAGAATCTTCAGTAAATGAGTCACTCAAGTGCTTCTATTATTAGGTGAGTTGTTACATTTATTTATTTTTCATTTTCACTTTAGAATGAAAAAACTGAGTTCTAAAAATCTTTCCAGGAGACTAGTCCATGTATTGGCCAAACTGCCAAAATGTCCACTTCATTTGGTGAAGACAGGGATGGAGGTGTTATGTATTAATTCTTCCCTTTTTTCAAATGACATCCATCCTGGTGGAATAATGCTGGTGGATGAGAAGAGGTAGAGGATGTGTCAGGAAGAGTGAGGAACAGATTCATAATAAGATTATCAAATGGCTGATGAAGGATATCCAAGTATCTCTGGGCTTCAGTGAATGACTAACCTGACAGATATAAAGGGTATGATGAGGTTAATTCTTGTGATCCCAAAGTTATAGGGACAAGGCTGTGAGCACAGAAGAAAGATTGTTTTTGATGGTTCACCAGGTTTAGAAAGAATCTGGGGTTCCCATTTCTGTTCTTTTCCTGAAATCTAGAGGGGGATCTTCTCTGAGAATTCAGGCATTCATTTGACCTCTGCTCCTTGTGGCTTCCAGGAATTCTACAAACTTCTGGTATGGACCAACTCCACATGTGTACACATTTGACCCCCATTAAAGAGAAAGATTGTGAATATCAGATTCACAAAATGATCCCATTCAACTGCACATGTTGCAGGGCTCATGCCTGAAGTTCTTGTCTTAATGGCACCAGGAATGTTATTGTCTTGTTTGTGATGGATCTTTAGCCTCACACTTGTCCTTTGCAAAGCTTAAACTTGATTCAGATCAGCAGAATGTATTTTTTTGCTGCAGCCTGAAATTTATACATCGTGTCCAGTACTCCTAGAGTTCTTACTGTTTGTCACTTACTCATCTTAATTTGCTACTTTAAGAAAAATAAGAGCTTTTGGTTCAACTACTGCTTCAACTATTTTTATCACTGCCATCACAATCGTATTTTGGAGTAATAAATGTTATATTATTTAAAGGAGAATGACTTTTTAAACTTTTTGAAATTAGTTTAACATGAATGAATCAGTTTGGTTTTCTTCTTTAGACTAGCTCTAGATTATATTGAGATTATTGGGCTACTAGCCATGAGGCTAGAACTGAAAAGGAAAATAGAACAACCAAGAAAATTGTAATTGGACCATTTTGCTGGGTAGTTAACATTTTAAAATTTATTTAGAAGTTCAAATTAATTGTCTGTTAGCTTAAGAGGTGAGGTAGGGATATTCATGTTGTGTATTTCCTCCAGAACAGGTGTTATTTTACTAAACTCAGATTAACATAAGAGCCAGATTGGCTGTTCCCTGGAAGCTACCTGCCTCTGGTGATAATGTGTCTGATTATTTGAAATATAGTAGATTCTGCTCAAAATGTTTACCTTCATAAATCCACTCATACAGATTGTACTCACTATAAACTTGTGCTATTAATAAGTTCTAACTTTTGAAATAATGTGACAGAGCCAATCAAGTGTTAACCACAACATTATTTATGGAGACTGAATAAGCCTTTCAAATTTCCTCATTTTATCCTGCTAATTTAAGTTTTGCTATACTGGATCAATTTTCCTATTTTGTCCACAGTAACCAAGGAAATCAGAGTGCTGGAGCCACATTTGTCCCCTCGGGTTTCTCAGAATACCTGACCTCCATGTGTCCCTCTTCCTGATTTTCCTGACCATCTACACAGTCACTGTGGTGGAAAACCTCACGTGATTGTCGTCATCAGGATCAATCTTAAACTCCACACCCTTATATACTTTTTCCTCAGCCAGTTGTCCTTTCTTGAATTCTATTACTCCACATTGGTTACACCCAAACTCTTAGAAAACATGGTTGTGGAAGACAAAACCATCTCTTTCACAGAGTGCATCACACAGTTCTTTGAATGCCTATGTACAGTGATGGAAACATTCATGTTGGCAGTGATGGCGTATGACCGGATTTTGGCGGTTTGTAGCCCTCTACTCTACACAGTTGTAAAGTCCCAGAAGTTGTGCTGCTTGTTAGTCGCTTTCTCATACTCTTGTGGTATAGTGTGTTCCCTAATACTTACCTACTTTCTATTGGAATTATCTTTCAGAAGAAAAATATCGTTTTCATTTTTATCACTATTGTGAAGATGACCTCCACTAGGGGGCACTACAATGTCTTTTCAACATGTGCCTCATACCTAACTGCATTACCATCTTCCATGGAACCATCCTTTTTCTCAACTGTGTTCCTAACTCCAAAAACTCGTGACTCATAGTCAAGTTGACTTCTGTCTTTTAAACAGTGGTCATCCCCTTTTGAACCCTCTGATCTACAGCCTCAGGAACAAAGATGTGAAGGAGACCATCCAGAAATTAATCAATAAAAAATTATGCTGTCACAAAATGGAAAGTTAGTAAAAATGTACTTATTCATTTTTAAGATTAATGTGGAGGAATATCCAAGTCTTCTAGTAGTTTTAATTATTCAAATTCCAATGACAAAAAGCAAAGCAATACATTTGTGTAATGAAACTCTTAGTTGATTGATCTACTCAACATCTGTTTAAAGTTTTAATTATCTGTAAAATCATAAGAAACAATTAAATGTCACTCCATTTAAATTGCCTCGACTCAGACTTTTGCATGCAAAGATTTCTGAGTTAATATACATGACCATGTACTTGCTCAGGGAAATATTCCATTCTTTTGAAGTCATTCAGAATGGGTTTATAGTGATAGTCTAAAAAATTAGTTCTTGAAATGAATGAAGATACTTCACGGTGAAATATAATAAACTAAGAGCTAAACAACACTTAGTCGTTCAATAATACAATTCAAGTGCAAATATGGTTTGGTTAAATTTTCTGTTAATATAAATTTTATTTACTCTCCACATATTAAGACAACAAAAAATGAAAATGAAAAACTGCACACTTCAGAAAGAGCTGTCTATAACTTGAATTTGTTATTTACGACAATCTTAGGTTTTACATAATTTAACTATTGATGCATAACAAAAACAAACATAAAATTTCATTGCTTTGCTACTTGAGGATTTTAATATTTTTAATTGTTGGACTAACTGGACAGCTCCGCTAACATCAGTTGAAGCATCTGGGTCACCTGATTTAGTCAGGTTTTCACTGGTGAACTCATCTCCAGTCTATAAATCTACTTGCTCATTGGGCAGCAATTTGACATGATTGAAGATTGTCTTTTCTATTTCTTCCAAAAATTCCTGCTTGAAATTTGATAGGGGTTGTGTTGAATCTGTAGATATTGTTGGTTAGTATTGACATCTTAAAAATATTAAGTCTTCCAATCCATGAGCATGGGTTGCCTTTCCATTTATAAGGTCTTCTTTCATTTCTTCCAGCAATGTTTTGTTGTTTACAGTGTACATGTCTTTCACCTTCTTATTTAAATTTATTACTAGATATTTTATTCTTTTTAGAAAGTAATGTAAATAGAATTGTTTGTTGATTTCCTTTTTGGATGGTTCATTGCTGGTATTTACAAATGCAACCCATTTTTACGTGTTGCTCTTGTAACCTGCACCACTGATGAATTTGTTTATTAGCTCCAATAGCTTTCTTGTGGATTCATTGGAATTGTCTCTCTTTCTCTCTATAGGATCATATCATCTGTCAATAGATGATATGACATCTTTCCACTTTGTCAGTAATAAAAAATTGAAATTATCGTCAGCTATTTTTGAAGTAGGCAGTTTTTAATTTTTACTTTTTCTTTTTTTTTTACCTTTTCTTGTCTTAATATACAGGGAACTAATACAATTTATATTAAAAATAAAATTTAATCAAACCACATTTTCCTAATTACTCTGGTTAGTAATTCCAGTATAATATTGAATAGCAGTGGTAAAAGCAAGGCATCCTTGTCTTGTTCCTGATCTTAGAGGAAAGCTTTCAGTGTTTCACATAGCAAATGATGTCAGCTGTGAGATTTTTATAAATAATCTTTAGCACATTGAGGAAGCTTCCCTCTATTCCTAGTTTTCTGAATTATTTTATCATGAAAGGATGTTTGTCAAATGCCTTTTCTGCATCAATTTAAATGATCATATATTTTTTCTTTTTCTTCCCTTCCTTTTAATATTGTATGCATTAGTAAGGGTTCTCTAGGAAAACAGAATCAACAGGAGATATCTGTCAATAATATGAGATTTTATAAGAGTATCTCACGTGACCGTGGGGATTCACAAATCCAGGTTCCTCAGGCAGGCTGCAAACCAGGGTTTTTGATGAAAGTCCAATGAAGGTCCTTGAGGAGTTTCTGGGAGATGCTGGCTGTTCAAAGACGAGCTGGGAAATTTCTCTGAATGTTGAAATCACTTCCCCTTTTAAGGCATTCAACTGATAGGATAATGTGTCACTCATTGCTGATGGGAATCTTCCTGATTGATGTAGATGAAATCAGTTATCTATGCATTAATCTCACTGGTGACTAAAGTTCATAAATGTTCTTTGTCTTACAATTTGCACAGTGCTTGCTTGACCAAACACCTGGGCACAATTACCTGGCCGAGTTGTCACATTAGCCTAACCATCACAATGTGGTATATTATGATTGATTTTATGGTGTTGAACCACCCTTCCATTCTTGGGATAAATCCCACTTGGTTAAGGTGTATAATCTTTTTAATATGCTGTTAGGTTCAGTTTTCTAGTATTTTTTGAGGATTTTTGTATCATATTCATAAAGGATATTGGTCTGAGTTTTTCTTTTCTTAAAATGTCTTTATCTGACCCTGATAGCAGAGTGATGTTAACCTCAAAGAATGAGTTCGGAAGTGTTGACTGCTCTTAAAGTTTTTGGAAAAGTTTGAGAACAACTGACATTAATTTTCCTTTGAATGTTTGGTAGAAATCACCAGTGAAGTGATCTATTTCAGACTTTACTTTTTGTGAGGTTTATGATTACTGATTCAATATTTTTACTTCTTATTGGTCTTTTGAGATTTTCTCTTTTTCTTGAGTCAGTTTAGGTGATTTGTTTGTTTCAAAGAATTTGGCCATTTTATATAGATTATCAAATTTGCTGGTGTACTATTGTTTATAGTACTATGTTATAATCTTTTTTATTTCTGTTAGGTCAATAGCAATGGCTTATTTTCATTTCTGATTTTAGTTATTTGTGTCTTCTCTGTCCTTCTTGTTGTCTGTCTAGCTAAAGGTTTGTCAAAGTACCATTCTTTTGGTTTCATTGATTCTCTCTATTATTTTTCTGTTCTCCATTTCATTTATCTCTAGTCTAATATTTATTATTTCTTCCCTTCCATTAACTTTCAGTTTAGTCCATTCTTCTTTTTCTAGTTTCTCAAGGTGTGAAGTTAGGTTATTGATTTGGGAGCTTTCTTCTTTTTTAATGTAGATATATACAGCTTAAATTTCCTTCTGATTTCTGCTTTCCTTGTATCCTATACATTTTGGTATGTTGAGTTTCCATTTTCATTCATTTTTATTCACTTTCAAATTCCCTTTTGATTTCTTCTTTGACCCTTTGTTGTTAAGAGTTTGCTACTTAATTTCCACATATTTATATATTTTCCAGTTTCCCTTCTGTTATTAATTTGCAGCTTCATTCCATTTTGTTATTAGAAGATACTAGGTCTGATTCCAATCTTCAATAGAGATTTGTTTTGAGACCTAATATATGATATATCCTGGAGAATAATCCACATACACTTGAGAATAATGAGTATTCTGAAATTGTTGGGTAGAGAATTTTAGATATAGCTTTTAGGTCTAGTTGCTTTCTAGTGCTATTCAAGTCTTCTATATCCTTATTGATCATCTGTCTAGATAGTCTAACAACTATTGAAACCATTCAAATGGTGTATTGAAGTTTCCTACTATTATTATAGAATTGCCTATTTCTCCTTTCAATTATGTTAATGTTGCATCATATATTTTGGGGCTCTTTCATTAGACTATATATATATTTATTTATTTATTTATTTATTTGTATTTATATTTCATTCTACCCAAAATTTATTGTACACATGTTTTATGTCAGGCACTGGGCTTGGTATCAAATACGTAGAATATAAGAAAGGGCAAGTTATCCTTTCATACCTTACAGTTAAGTCTGAATTAAAATGATGAGCCACAAGAAGCCCCTTTCCCTTTCTATTAAACAGCATGTGGTTAATATAGAAAAAAGATTAAAATTGGATTCACAAAATCTCAAAGAAAAAAACACATATATATGACTTTCAGTGTTTTGTTTTGTTTTGTTTTTTGCTTCAGATAGCTGGACAAGGCATCTACATTCTAGCACATCTTTTTAGCAACACCTAACCAAAGTGAAAGGCTAACAGCATAAAATGTTTATCCACAGGGAAGGAATCCCAAAATAAATAATTTTACAAAAATGACAATCTTGCTTTTCTAAACACTTTTGTACTTGTAGAAATTATAAAAAAAATTCACATTAGAAATTTGTAGGCTGGGGAGTGGATGTAGGTCAATGGTTAAGTGCCTGCTTCCCATGTACGAGGTCTTGGGTCCAATCTCCAGTACCTCCTTGAAAAATAAAATCTGTAGGCTGATATAACAAGTTTAAGACCATCATTTTTACATACTAAGTTCATCAAATAAATATTTCACCCAATTTAAGTTTTCAAAAAATAGGTCAAATATTTAAATTATATTGGTTTGGTACCCTAAAGACCATTTATCAAACTAACATTAAACTACAGGTCATATGCTACAAATGGTACATGCGTTTCACTGAGGCTCCATATTCACATGTGCATATTACATACCTGTGAAATGGCTAGCACTGCTGGGTTTGCTACTTCCATAAGTAGTTTTATCCTGTAAAAATTCTCTAGCCTATCTTGAATCAAAATGCAAAGAGAACAAAAGAAAATACTTTGACTCTTTTAGACATTTGCTCAGTGTTTTTAAAACGCAATCATAATGCTTTTGGGACATAGAGATTATTGAACATAAGACTAAAGTCAACACTGCTTACAAAGTACCTGACTTGGAGAGAATATTCAATATACTCTTGTGGGGAGCACATAAGTAAATGCATACTACAGAACTTTGCCTACTATCTGGTCTATTCCTGTTGTTTTATTCTAGTTTTACATGGCTTTGGGTCCTTAAAAGATGGAGATTGTTCTGTGAAGGAAGAGGCAGAAACTCAGAATATTAACTAAAAGAGAGCTTTATTTAGCTAAATAAGGAATACTTGTAAGAATTTAGATCAAGCAATCATAGTAATTGAGTAATAGCAATATACAAAAGAGAAATGGGTTAATTACATAACATAGAGGAAAGACTAAAGTATATGTACAATCACCCACCAAAGACCAGCAATCTATACCCAACATTTATAAACAGTCCAATAATCACAATTATTGATTACTCACAATATAATTCACTAAATCAATTAAATAGTACAAAGGAAAGAGAAAGAGAGTACATTTACAAACACTTACCAAACCAAGGGAACATTCAACATCTGGTCTTTCACAAGGCTGGGATGTCTTGTTCAACAGCTGACCAGAGTCCTGATTAGAAACAACACCTGGGTAGAACATACTAGCAACAGCCCTTCCCAGGGTACAATACAACACCAAGCCTTGGGTAAAATACAACACCAGGTTCTGAGTACAATACAACACTAGGCAGAGCATCCTCTCCTGGGTGAGATTTCCATTGACAGTCTTGAGGCTGTCCCTTTTCAGGGATTCTGAATCTCAGAACTCTTGCCAATCTTACAACTTGTGATAGGAAAGTTTTGACATAGCTATCTGTGTGCCTGCAGGCACGACCTTCAAGCACATCCTTCCACTGACCTGACCCCAGTTAACATTCCTTGGTGCCTGTGGGAAGAAAGCTCTAGGCACCTGCACATTTTTTATTCTTGGCTCACAACTTTTAACCCATTCCTTATTTACATTTATATTTTTATACAAGAGATTTAATAAAATAATATTATATTAACCTTTTCTATTATAATAACCATTTTAAAAACAATTTGATGTTTTTTATGTGATATTTCAATTGGCACTATGCTAAAAATAAAATTGGCTGCATTATGGTTTCGTCCACAAAATTCAAGCATCTTATTGCTAAAGTATTCCACAATGAATTCAGTAAACATTTTCCATTTCCATTTGCCCAAGAGATGAATCCAACTATTTTTATCAATTACAACTAAACTGAGAACAGCTATGTTAAAACTCTGGAAACCAAAGCCAATTATCCCAAAATCTAACATACTAACACTTTCCAACAGGATAGAAAAATGAGCATCCAAAGTAAAGAGAACTACAGATTGATCAAATAACCAATCAAAAACCTCTTCTCTGTTACATGCATTAATAGTTACTCAAAGCCTGAGTTTTCTGCCTTCATTGTTGGTTCCTAGAGCTTCAATGTCAAATGTGACAATGGATCCAGAAGTATCTGCAGGCAAATGATTAGTCATTTATTTTCCATTAACAAAAACTGCACTATTTGTACTAATGCACACTGCTTGATCCCACTGTAAAGAGTCATATCCATACTGTTTTTCTGCACACAGTCTTATAATTTCTCTTCTGTCTGGTTGTCCCACAGTTTCAACTCTGAATGTTAATGTCTACCCACAAAAATAAGTTGGAATGCTGTAGTAGAGAATATCTGTTGATTCAGTTCATTCCAGAGTGCTATACTTCTTGCAGTGCTTATCTGTATCCCTCAAAGCCATTTGTCTATTCATGAGGTACCAATGTGAAGTGACCTATCTGGGAAACACTCCAGAGAATTCATTCCTGTTGACAATCTCCTCGGGCACAGACTCTGAACTGATAATCAACATTAGGGTCTATATGCAATACTACGAATTAATTTTCAGAGCCTACATATACATTCTCAAAATGATTTGAAGTACATTTAGGGAACTGGAGCCTGCAATCTTGAGCTACAATGTAGTCATCACCGTTACACCATCGTACTGTGATTCCTCCTGGTTTCTCTATTAATTATTCTAACCGGTCCTGGTGGGTGAGATGCTACCCTTTCATGGTTAAACATATGATCTTTAACTGTGTTAAGAATTGAGTCATACAATTCAACAGATAAACAAGGCACATCAACCAGTAACGACACTTCTTGTAAGCTGTATGACTGAATACTAGAGGATTTTTTGGTAAAGCTTCACAGTTTCTCATTCTGTTCTCCTACACCCCCAAATATGGTGATCTCAGCTTCTCAGACTAAGCCCTCTGCAGTGTTAAGGTGATGCTTAATGAGCTTCTGTCAATCATCAAGTGGCTTAATGGACTCCTGCTCAATGATGTCCACTTCTTACAAAAGGGTCACCAATCGCTCTTCCAGGAGCTTCCCAAAGATTCCCTTTAAATCATTAAAATTCTGTTTGAAGACATTTATTGTCTGTGATACACTGTCTTTGATCTGCCTTCGAGTCTCCTGAAATGTGTGCAGCCTCTGGCTCAGCTCTGGCTGGTAGCTCTGCCCATATCTTGATTTTGGACTTCTAGAATCAAAACTATAAGCCAATACATTCCTGTTGTTAAGCCAAAACCAGTTGGTGGTATTTGTGATAGCAGATCTGACAAATTAAGACATAATTTAAATTCCTATTATTATTATTATTTTATAAATATTTTTAAACTTTATTTTTAAAGAACTATTAGATTCCAAAAAAGTTACATAAAAAATATAGCAGACTCCCAGATACCCCAGGCCTTCCCCCTCTCACATTTTCCCCAATTAATATAATCTTTCATTTGTGTGGTACATGTGTTATAATGATGAACAAATGTTGAAGCATTGCTACTAATCAGGGCCTATAAAGTATATTTTTGTTTACACTTTGCACCATACAATTATGGGTTTTAAAAAATATATATTAGGCCTGTACCCTTCATTGAAATATCATGCAGAACAATTCCAATGTCCCAAAAAAGCCCCATTTTACCTATTCTTTCCTCTCTGTACTCTAAGAATCTCTGGCAACCACTATCTTTATATCAATGTTACGAGTTCTTCCATTACTAGTATAATAATAGGTTTACTTTGGTCCATATTTGCATTCCCCCCTTATGTATGTTCATTCCTCAATCTTGAGGATTTTGGCATGTTGATGCCCACTCTGCTTCCCATGAGAGGGGCTTAGAATCCATGGGGCAGATGGATAGAACTGTCTTGCTTGCAGTTGTAGATACTCTGTTTTTTGGGATGGGGTTGTCCATCATCATCATTTTGTTCGTTGTCCTGGGCATGTCTGGTAAACTGGAGAGTAGGTGTTAGATGCAACTCTGGTGAGACTCAGGGCTCAACCAGCATATGAATAGACCAAAGATTTAACAATCTCAGACATATTTTTAATGGATATAGTGCTATCTGTAGGTTCAAATAAAAGTGGCATAAGAGCCATGTGCAGGGAAATTATAAATGAGTCTAACTTTGTTACATTGGGAAGATAGGTAAATGTATATTTCTAGGTAAGGCCGACTGACAGGGACCCTATTCCTGGGAATATGTGCCCTGCCTATAGTGTCTAGATGTCTCTCTCATCCTCAGGAGCACCCCTTCCTGAGGCACTCTACTCTGGAAGTCAGTGAGATCCTCCTGAGTCACCCATTAAGCATTACCTCTGGAATGACCTCCTGAAACACTTTGAAATCTCTTAGCCATAAAAACTCTTTTGTATTTAATATTTCCCACTGCTTTTCAAGGTTATCTTCCAAATGCATCACTAGTAGATGCTTGGCAATAATCCCTCGGTGTCAAGAATGTGCAGCCCCTGGTGTCATGTCCCCCATGGGAAGGCAGTGAATTTATACACTGGGTTTGGCTTAGAGAAAGGCCACATTTTAGTACCAAGGAGGTTTTCAGGAGGTAACTCTTTGGCATTATATATTACTAGGCTAAGATTCAATTTTCCAAGTATAAGGTTCATAAGTACAAACATTAATATCTACTAGGTCATCTGTCATTTGGATTTGTTTTCTCTTTGAACTGCCTATTCAGGTTTTTTACCGATTTTTCTATTGGGTTGTTTGTCTTTTTATCACTGATTTGCAGGATTTATTTATACATTCTGAATGTAAGTACTTTGTTGAATACATGTATTATGAGTATTTCCCCCTAGATTGTAGCTTGTATATTCACTGCCATGCTGATGTATTTATGTCCTAATTTTTAATGCAGTACAGTTTATCAGTTTATTCCTTTGTATAGTAAACTACTTTTAGCTTCCTATTAAAGAACTATTTTTCTCCAACATCTTCATATTCAGGTATTTTACATCCTAACTTGTCTCAAATTCCATATAATATTCTGTATTTCATATAATATTTTCTCTTATTTTGTTTTCTAGATTTTATATTAGTTTACCATTTTGCTTTTTACATTGATTTTTTGAAAACTGGACCATATGACAATGTATGAATGGATGTACAGCATTATGAATGCATATTTACCCTAGCAATATTAATTTAAAAAGCAATCATTTATACACTGCTCTACAGTGCCACATTTTTCATAAAGTAATTGCCCCTAACTCATGGGTCTGTATCTTGACCCTCTATATGTTTCCAATATCCTATTTGCCTATAATTAGAACCACCCATAATTAATAAGCTTTGATATGTAATTGAACAATCCTACAACCTTGTTCTTTTCCTTGCAGGATGATTGAGATATTCTTTACCTGTCCAAACACGTTTTGAAATCATTTTTGTTTGGATTTAGGGTAGAATTATGGTAGAACTATAGAACCATTTGGAAATAAATGGCAAGTTTTCATCACCAAATTATGAGCATGTTATAAGTTTCTGCTTATATGGATTTACTTTAATTTCTGTTATACAAGTCCTATTATAGTAATTTTCCAAAACTTATCCAAGGTACGCTTGCACATTGTTTGTTAAAGTAATCCCCAGGAACTTGATATTTTTCATGTTATTTTTTCATGGCATTTTAAAAATGTGGGGTTTTTTAGGTCAGAATACAATTTATTCTATATTGACTTTGCTTCTGGTCACTCTACCATGATCTAATATCAATTTCATAATTTATTTTACTGGATTTTCAACATGTATATCATATAATATGTCTACATATATTCTTATTTTGCTGTTTCTAATTTTAAAGCTTTTTATTGTTTTGGTTGCCTAGAAAGACCCCAGTATATATTGAATAAAAATGTTAAAATAGGGATTGTCTTCCTGATCTTACAGGGAAAAACATTTATTTTTCATAATTTAAAATGTTTATTATAAATTTCTTATAGATTCTTTTTTATTTCAGATTAACAATGTTCTTTTCTGTTGTTTTGGGTTTTGCTTTTTGGTGAGTTGATGAAGAATTTATTCAAGGTATTTTTTTCTTTATTTTATAACATGAAAATGTAATATAGCTCCCTTAATGTTTTAATATGGTAACTTGCAGTTTTAAAATTTTCTAATATTGAACCAAAGATGTTTTCTGAGAAAGGTAATTTGACTAATTTGGATGTGATATAATATACTGTCTTTTTTATTTAGTTCAATGTGTCAATATTGTATTTAGGATTTTAAAATCTGTGCTCATGGATGAAATTCTTCTATAATTTTATCTTTTTGTACCTTTTTGTTAGTTTTGGGTATCAAAATTATGCTGATCTTTTAAAATGTATTAGGAAGTCAATCTTATTTAATTCAGTGAAAAGGTCTATTGAAAATTAGAGTTCACTGGTCAATAGGAAAATTTTCAATTGCATAGAAAATTTTTCACTTATGGATTCACTTTCTTTAATAGTAGTAGGAAAATTATGATCTTACTTCTTCTTCAGTGAGTATTATTAAGTTTTATATTGTCATTGACATTTATCCATTATTGTTACATTTTCAAAGTTAATGATACAACATTGTTTGTCATACTCTCTAAATTTGGCATAGTATCTATAGTGATAATATTGTTCATGAGCAATATATTAGTTATTTTTGCTTTCTCTCTTTTCTTTGATTACACTTATGATGTTTTCCAAAAGAATTTGGGGAAAAATGTGGATTTGGCCAGCGTTACAGTTGTGTTCTCTGGGTATAGATGCTGAGACAGAGTTTGTGATGAAGAATATATTTTAAGGATATATAGCTGTGGGAGAAAAGAGAAGGATATAGTTTGAGACAGAGAGATAATTCAAACCGTGGTGCACCCACCAATCCTTGGCCTACCCCATAGAAAGCTTTGCCACGTATATGGTCCTTCAGAGTTGTGCCCCTGAGGCCAGCTCTTTATACTTTTACCTTAATCAGTCATCTTGGTATGGTGGCTCTCCAAATCTGAGAAAAGAGATAACATTTGGGAGAGCATATCCTTCCTTAAAGCTGAATTTGTATAGTGCAACTCTGCCCACCACAGCTAGGTACAGAGAATCAATGAATCTCATAAATGCTGGTGAGACTGAATATTGGTAGAATTACCAAAGACAGTTATTTGGTAGTACACATCAAAATAAAAATATACCTTATGTCTCAGTAATTCTGCTTCTGAGAATTAATTTTACAGACATTTTGACAAACAGATATAAAGGGATGTGCATTTGAATATTTTGAAATATTATTTTGCAACAGCAAAAGACTGGAGACTTCAAAAGACCCTTAATATATGTTTGGCTAATAGCACGTTGAAACAATTGTACCATGCAACCATTAAAAATATTAGGTCATTTTTATATACACTTAAATGGAAGAGCCTCCAAAATATAGTGCTTCAGAAAAATTGAGTAAGAATAACATAGTAGTAATAATTTGTAAATGAATATCTAAATACCCAAAATGTAAATATAATGTTATATACATTTGTATGCATATTTGTATACATGAATATCTATCAGTCCACATACAAAGAGAGAAAGAGAGACACAGACACTTTGGTGACCATAAAATTTGGAGGCTATGCAAACCTTATTGAGTCATTGATTTCAGCATTAAAACCATTTATTATTAGGAGCAGATGTAGCTCAAGTGGTTGAGCACCTGCTTCCCACATACGTGATCTGGATTTGATTCCTGGTACCTCTTAAAAACAAAACAAATGAAAAAAAAAAAAAAAACTTGTGGGAGCCAATGTAGCTTAGTGGTAGAGCACTTGTTTCCCACATACAAGGTCTTGGGTTCAATCCCCAGCCCCATTAACAAAAAAAAAGAAAAAAGCATTTATGATTAATTAAATATAAAGGTCTTTGATTAGATAATACATTTACCTAATATGATCAAAAGATAAGGTAAAAAATTCTTACCAAGCAATTTTTCTACCTGAAAAACCTACTCCCACATTTTTTTTTGGTTTTCAAAAATTAATAAAGCATGTATATGCTCATACACACCAACACACATGCTTTCTTTACATAAATGGTATCCAATTACCAATTTTTCGTGCTATGAGGATCTTTTCCCACTTGAGAACTGCAGTCCTGGCCAACACCTGGATTGCAGACTTCTGAGACCCTGGAAAACCCTGAGAAGACTGCTAAGCTGTGCCTAGACTTCTGTCCTACAGAAATTGTGAAATAACATGTGTTTCTTTAAACTGCTAGGTTTGTGGTAATTTCTTATGTGATATAAAAACAAATATACCAGGTGGTCCAGAAGTCTGATGGCTTTGAGTGGAGCCCAGTATAGAAAAGCGACCTAAGACTGGTCAAAGTTTCGGGTATTTTAGTGGTGGGGAAAGGTGCAGTGTGGAGCTTATCGTAATCTCTGTGGGTGAATTACAATGAAGGTCCTTGGGATTCTGGAGCAAGGTCATGCTGCCTGCAATAGAGAGTCACATGCACTTTGATAGACTTCTGGTGTGCTATAGGTAGAGAGTCTGGTAAGGCTTTGTCAGATTTTCAGGGGTCCAGGAAAAGCATAAGTGGATCTAATTGGATAATATTTGGGTGCAAATATTGGAACAAAGGGTGTGGTCAACTCTCAATAGTTTTAGAGAGTTAAGCATGCTTCCAATATGCATTTGTTATCTTCAAGAAGATATGGATGCCAAGATTTTATTATTTAATTATTTAAATTTAAACCTGTAGCATACATGAGTCCATATATGAAAGAAAACACAAATTAATTTCAATTAAGGAAATCAGTGTTTTCCAAGGATAATATTGATTGTTTTATCTTAAATGAAAAAAAACAAGAATCTGTATTCTGCATATATATAGTCTGTATAGTTAAACATTCACACACACAAATATGTACTTAGAAAAGAAAAAAATAATATAGCATGTTAATCTCAATTATCTCTAAATAGTTGCATTTTAGCTAATTTTATTTCCATTTGTGTTTTACTGTACTTATAGTTAGTAAGTCAATTTGTATATTTTCTACTGTTAAAGATTTAAAGAAAAAAAGCAAACTTGATAAGGCAGTTACTAGTGATTTAGAAAAAATTACATTCTTCCAAAATGACACATAGGAGAACATTTGATCTTATTTCTGGGTTTGTAACCTAAAAAATTGTCCAGTAATGAGTCTCTGGGGTCTAAATCCCTGAGGTCATGGAGGCATACATAAACCTTAGATTTTGTTCCTACAAGCCAGCTTCTAACTCTCTCTCTCTCTCTCTCTCTCTCTCTCTCTCTCTCCCCGTTTTCTGAGTTTTTCTTGGTACTGGAAAAGAAAACTCGGATTTTTGGAACATTATTTTAAATGTAATATGGACTCCTTGTATACATATGAGCATTTTGATATTATAAAAAGTGTTAAATCTTGAGGAGGAACTTTTCTGAAGATTTGTATAACAGTTGCAGGATCTTCAGGTGAGTTGGCTTCAGGTGACTTGTGTTATCTCTCACTTGTTTGGGAAAGATTGAAGTTGTATGATCCTTGAGCCAGGAAACTCATTGGGTAGTTGAAATACCATAATATCTATTATGTCCATATGTCCATCTACCAAAGGTTTGGGTTGTTAAGCCCTACTCCCTCCTCCTTCCCTGGTCCTGATTTCAGCTATGAGAATATCAAGCATTGCCTAGTATAGTACAACTATTCTTAAATTTTTAAAAATAAAATAATAAAGTCTGAGAATGTCCTCAATACTTCAATATCTTGTTGAGAGAATATGAAAATAATATGCATAAAGTAATAGTGACCATAGCATATCATGAAATTTTGCTTTCCTGATAATTATTGTCTGTAGGTATACAAAGAATGTGGAATAATATCACTTGAGAGAAAAGGGAAAGCTTTTTCTAATATTGGTTTTGATCTAATGCAAAACTACCAAAATAGTATATTACAGGTAAGCAAAATGAAAAATCAAATAAGCCAAGTAATAAATGAACATTTGTTGTTCACAATGGACTGATAATATTGGATATGTTGAAGAAGGCTGAACACTGGGGAATAACTAAGGTAAGGCTTTAGATAAAATCAAGCAGTAATAATTATATTTGAAAAATTAGAGAATAGGGAGCAATTGAAGTCTTCAGAGCAATGGATTGTCATAATACCTGCAGTAATTGAGGGATGAAGAAGTTGATGATCTCACAGTGTAGAGCAAGAATATTTCAGCTAGTTTATTGGAGTAATGTTTGCAGTTTGATGTCTCTTCCAAAGGCATCAACCTGAGATGAGAAAAGGAGAACCAGAGTGGGCCAGATAGTGATTAGAAAACAAAGGGGAGATTCTGAAAAATGTATTGAAGGGCACTAGTTAGTGAGTTAAGCTAAGAGGGTCAAAAGGAGATTCAGGAAAGAAAGGTGAACCTCCCATGTGTTCCAGACTACTTGCCCATTATGTCTAGTTTGGTTATTTCTCTGTCCCTTAGAGATTGTATATTCAAATAGTGGTTTTAAAAATCATGCTGATTAGTCATAGCCTTAAAAATTAAAAGACTGAGCCTGCATTTCCTATAGTCTACAACTGTCAGGCTCTGAACTATTTATTTTAACATAATTTTTTGGTTTAATACTTGCACATCTATTAGCTATGCATTATCATATTATTATTTTTATCATTTTGCATATAATGAAGTTGAGACTTAAAAAATTTGAATAACTTACCAAATAAAGCACAGCAAATGCCAAGCCCTGAAATTGAAATTAAATTTATTTCCAAATCCATGCTTCTTTTATTATGTTACTCTTTCATGAGCTATTTTTTACTCTCCTGACCATTCTCTTTTCCTCATACAGGAGACTTATGAAAGTCAAAAATGGCATTTAGCTTTGAAAAAACGATAATAATTCTTTTCTACCTTGAGCTGGTCAGAAAAGCCAAGATGGTGTCTTAGTCTACAGGATTTTCACTAAGAGTCTTTTTTAACCTGAAATTTTCAGCAGCATACATCTTAATGGCTCATTTTTTTGTAATCATAATTGTCTAAATGGAGACTATTATGGTTATAAACTGTTTGTAAATATATGATCTTTTTGCTTTCTCAAAATAATATATACAAATATTATAAAGATTGAATAACTTATAACAAGATAATCACATATGTAGCTTTAATCAATACCCCTATAATACCTAAGAGGCAACATCCAGGTACCATTCTATAGCCATTGGTTAGCTTGCTCTGCAGAATATGGATTTCTGTGGCAAAAAGCATTTTCAGTTACCCTCCAGTTCAGAGATTGTACAATGACATAATAGGACAGTTGTTTAATGCTATAATATGGCTAGTAAAGTTGCCAAATTAAAAGATAACAATAGACATTTAAAAGTTAATCATCAAAGGTTCTTGGTGAGTTGAGAACATTGGGAGACTCTAAGAAGGCACTAAAGTGGGAATGAAAACATGTGAGTAAAAATAAGTCACATGTCAAGAAATGCAAATTCACCATATTACCATGATGCTACATTATTTTTGAACACTAAGGCAATTATTGAATCATCAGAAGGAGATAATCAAAGAAACACTTGAAGATATATAAGAACTTATTTCCTTCAATATCCTATATATTTTTCAAAACTCACAAATTCCTGTGAGGTCTCTAAAAGGCTGCCTTCCCAGGGAAAGTTTACCTCCACTGATCCTTTCTCTGGACGTCATAACTATATCAGTTTTATTTCCTCTAAAGTTTGACCATGTCTTTCTGTAATGCTTTTTAGTACTTAACTGACATTCACTGTTATATTAAGGCATAAAGAACATCAACCTTTAGAATGATACAGCTCTGAAAACCACATTTTCTACAACACCGTAGAAACTTATTTCCCTCAAGGAAACCCAATATAAGTTCTGCTTCTTAGACTAACCTTCCTGGCTTCAAAATTCAGCTCACCACTCACTAGCTATGCAACATCAAACAAGTTCCTTAACTTATAGGTATTTCAGTTTCCTAAAGTGAAACATGGGGTACTTGTTTTAGAGTTCATGGTGTTTTACACAGACCTAAATTAAGTAATGTATTTTACTGTTTTAGCACAAGGTCTGACACAGGGTAAATATTTTAAGTGTTTGTGATTAATTAATATTTTTATTATTTTTATTGTTATTATAACAGATTTTCTCCAAGAACAATCATGATTTTAAGTAAAGGAAATCAGAGCACTGGAGCCACATTCTTCCTCTTGGGCTCCTCAGAGAATGCCATCCTCCATGTGCCCCTCTTCCTGGTATTCCTGATCATACAGTCACTGTGGTGGAGAACTTGGGCATGAACATGATTATCAAGATCAATCTTAAACTCCACACCCCCATGTACCGTTTTCTCAGCCAGTTGTCCTTTGTGGATTTCTGTTATTCCACTATAGTTACACCCAAACTCTTGGAGAACTTAGTTGTGGAAGACAGAAGCATCTCCTTTACTGGGTGCATCATGCAGTACTTCTTGGCTTGTGTATTTGCAGTGACAGAAACATTCATGTTGGCAGTGATGGCCTTTGACCGATTTGTGGTGGTCTGTTATCCTCTGCTCTACACAGTCGTCATGTCCCAAAAGCTCTGTGCATTCTTAGTAGCTGGACCCTACATATGGGGTATAGTTTCTTCCTTGATATTGACTTATTTTCTCCTAGAATTTTCTTTCTGTGGGTCTAACATCACAAACAACTCTTTCTGTGAGTATTCAGTCAGGGTCTCTGTCTCCTGCTCTGAACCCTACATCAGTCAAATGCTTTGTTTTGTCATTGCCATATTGAATGAAATCAGTAGTCTTGTAACCATCCTCACTTCTTATATTTTCATTTTCATCACTGTAATAAGAATGTCTTCTTCTGGTGGGTGCCAAAAAGCTTGCTCCACCTGTGCCTCCCATCTGACAGCCATCACCATTTTCCATGGGACTGTCTTGCTCCTGTATTTTGTACCCAATTACAAAAACTCAGGGCTCATTGTCAAAATAGTTTCTTTATTTTATACAGTGGTGATCCCCATGCCCCTTGGTCTACAGCCTCATGAACAAAGATGTAAAGGAGACTATCTGGAAGTTAATAAATCATGCAATAAAAGTTGTTGATGCTTTATTTATTTCCAAAGGAATCTGATTTATTATGTCCAGGATTATTCAATGTTACCAAAATAGATGATGATTCCAATTATGTTATTCAATTCATCTGTCCAGATTTTTTAATGAATTGTAATAGAGCAGTTTCCTGATCATTTAATTTCTATTCAGTTCTATATTTAATAAAATAACTTTGATGCATATGTGAAATAAAACAAGTGTAGTGGATTGAATCCAGTACCCCCCAAAATATCATCACCACCAGAGCATCAGATGGTGACGTTTTTATAAAAAAGGATCTTTGCAGGTGTAATTAAGGTAAGGATCCAGATGAGATCACAGTGGATCATTTTAACAGACAGAAAAGGATCCACAGAGACACACAGGGAAGAAGGCCATGAGGAGATGGAGGCAGAGACTGGAGTTATGCTGCCACAAACCAAGAAATATTAGGAGCAAGAAGCAGTCAGAAGAGGCACAGAAGAATTCACCCCCTAGAGTCCTTGGAAGCAATGCAGCCATGCTGGCACCTTTATTTCAGACTTTGGCCTCCAGAACTGTGAAAGAATAAATGTCTGTTGTTTCAAGTCAAGTGTGTGATAATTTGTGTAGCTGCCCTAGAGAACTAATACTGCATGTAAATACAGAAAAACCCAAATCTTTTAGCTTATATATTATTGGCATGGTAAATGATGTTTTTAAAAATTCTTCAATCCCATTTAAGCAATGAGAATGTCTGGACAATTTCTGGACTCCCAGATACATTCCTTTTATCTGTATGTCTATCCATATGCTAGGACCACACGATTTTGAATACTGATTACTGATTTCCTAAGTCACTTTCCATTACTTTAATGATCAGCTGGTAATTGGATAGATGTTTCCTTAAATGTCTGGAACCAGGAAAAGAAAATTGTCCTAGTCTTGGCATATGAATTTGACTGCATGACATCAACCCTGTTGATGCAGGCCTTCAACACTCAGCGAGGCTCTTGCTGAGCCAGAGATGAGAGACCAGGGCCTTCTCAGGTCTTTCCTGAGCAAGCACCCAGACTTGGGCATGTGTATGACCTCCTGTAATCTTAGAAACATAACTGAGCTTTGTAAAACATCTCATTCCCCTCAACTTTTCTCCAAGTTTTTTATTAGTCTACTGTTTGTCCCAACTGTAATCCATTTCCATATGCAGCAGCAACTAATATATTTGCCTTTAAATATTTTCTGACAAATGTTCCCTGTGTAGCCACTTCAGCACTGCAAAAGTCCTGAGAGAGTTGACATAAAGGAAAGTCCTTTGAACCAGTCCCCCAGTGAGCCACTAGACTAGTTAAAACAAACAACTGCCATTCTTTGAAAATAAGGTCCATTCTGCTCCCTTTGGTACCAGTGACTGTACCAGAACATGGGCTATTGTCTTCTAAGCCACCATCAAGCTAATGAGTGGGAAATACAAGGGCAAGTTAAAATAGCACAAAGCACTCTATTCTTTCTGACACTCAGCTGTTTTTTCTTAACAAAGCATTCCTCTCCTTGCTACAAGATTTGGTTAGCTTTCAGAGTTCCAAATAAAGTGGATTTTGACAGCTTTTTTTTTTTTTTACTCTTTGCTTTTGAAGTTCTTTACTTTGCCATTTTTGCTGGCATTACTCTTTGAGGAGGAACAATGCAAAAATAAGAACAATTTTTAAAAATTCAAGAAAGGGTGACAAATATTTTAGGTAGGCAAAGAACATACAAAATATAGATTATAGTAGTCTCTCAGGAAGAAAACTAAAGTAAGACATTAAGAAAATAATTCAGGGACTGGAGTAACCAGAAAATATTTGTGGCTTCAGGTCTCCTGACAGTAGTATCGATTGAGAGAACCCTATCTGAAACTCAAGGACAAGGGAGCTTAGGTGATGCAGCCCATTGATATCAGCCTTCTAGAACACATAGTGAGAGGAACAACAAGACGAGAAAGTGGACATAGAGAGACAAATGTGAAATAATAAGTGATAATATACATAATATGTGTTCATCAATGTGTTGAATTTATGGGAGAATCAGCAAAATCTATTGTTTTATTCTTCTCATTGTTTACTACCCTGCTAAATTTGCAATACAGAAGTTCTTAAACAAATACTTCTTCTCTCCATCTAGGAAAATCATTGTGATTATTCTGAACTTTTCTTTAAAAAAAATCAATTAGCAGTAGTTCTCACACTTTAATAATCATAAGTATCACCCAAATTCCTTCTTTAATGTAGATATTATTTGGCCCCATTGCTAGAAAAATTCTGATCTAAGAAATCTTATTTGGATGTGGGAATTGACATAAACCAGAATTCCAGTCAGCTCTGGTATAGGTGAAGCAGAGACTACCCATTGGGAAAACATGGTTTAGCTTAGGTTCATTAATTCCAGAAGGCATTTTAACGGTATACAAACAAAGCCTGGCAGTCAATTTCATGTTTCAAATTTTCTGTGTAATTTCAAGGATCTCCTGTTCATTAAAGATGGTATAAGATACCTGGCATTTGACTTAATTACTTGTTCTGAAACTTGTGAGGAATAAATTGCTAGTGATTCTCCTGAGCTTGATTCCCAAGGCTACTGAGTTAGATATAAGATCCATGAAGTCCCAGTTGCACTCAACTTACAGAGAAACAGAAGGTGGTGGTCTGTCTCTCTGTAGTGGGTGAGCTGATTTGGATTTTCTTAGAAACAGTGAAAATATAGTAACCGGGGTCTTTACTTTTTCTTTTTATGTTAAGTCAATGTAACTACTCTCCACTTCTGGACCCAATCATGTTAAATAAGAAGTTGATACTCTGGAAATAATTGACTTTATTCTCCATTAACAACTATTTCATTAAGAATAGAATAAATTTGCCAACTAGAAATGGATATTTATCCATATCCTATTTATATGCATCTTAAATTGGTGTATATAAACTTTCATAAGAATTGACATGATGTGCTATTATTATTCATATACAAAGATAAATTTCTGGTTAATATTGCTTGAATTCTTATATGATAACTCTTGGGATTCCTAAGATATATATTTATATATAACCTGCCTAGGCTATAATAGAAGCTAAGCCTTAAGCCATGAACCCTAATAAAGAAGATATCTCCACTGAGAGGTCAAAAAGAGCCATTGCCTTCCTTAGTTAGCATCAACCCCACAGCAACTGAGCTATTCAATGAGGGAAGTAGCCTTTATGTAATAAAATGTGCTAATGCAATTGCTATGCTTTCTTCATATGTTCTTAGAATAAAGAACATATTCTCTTAAATATTTTAATTGATTCATGTATATAGGCAAACACAGGAGCAGTATATTTTGCTTTAAGAGTAAATGATCCACATTTTTTTCACAGAATCCTTCACAAGTTTATGTATTCTGTACAAACATTTGTTCAGTTAAATTTATGAACATATGCTAATGATACATGGAAACAAGGGGAAAGATAACATGTGCACAAATATTACTCTTATAAATTACAATTAAGTATTTTTTAAGGAAAACTAAGTGCAATGGAAATTCAAAGATGTTTTAGAGAATCAGCTTGGTTTGATATATACAGAGAAGTTATTTGGATGAGGCATGAACTTCATAGAGAAAACTGGCTCCATTGTCTTTTTCTTCTCCTTTTTCCCACCTCTATAGACAGTCATAACCTATGTGCAACTCACCCTCCTAAATCATCTCTTTGGCCAGAACAACTCTGTCCCATCTTCTTCTATTAAAGGAATTGTTGTAATGGCTAAAAGAAATTTGAGTGTGCAGACTACGTTTGCCTTCTTAGGTTTCACAGATTATCCAGGGCTTCAAATTTCTCTCTTTCTGGAGTTTTTGTTCATGTATATTATCACTGTGGTAGGAAATCTTTGGATGATAGTAATTATCAAGATTAACCCCAAATTTCACACACCCATTTACTTTTTCCTTAGTCACCTTTCTTCTGTTGGATTTTGTTACTCTTCCATCATCACTCCCAAGCTGCTTGAGAACTTGGTCATGGCAGATCAAAGCATCTTCTAGTTTAGCCACATGCTACAGTACTTCCTGTCCTGCACTGCTGTGGTAACTGAGTCCTTCCTGCTGGCTGTGATGGCCTATGACTGCTTTGTGACCGTCTGTAACCCTCTGCTTTATATGGTGGCCATGTCACAGAGACTCTGTGCCGTGCCTGTGGTGGGGCCATATCTCTAGGGTATGTGTGGCCCATTGGAGCTCCTTTGCTATGCTCTCCATCTGAACTATTTTGGACATAATATAATCAACCACTTTTTTTGTGAATATACTGATCTTACTGCTGTCTCAATCTCCAATATACACATTCCCCACCTACTGCTTTTTTGGCTTTGTCACCTTCAATGAGGTGAACACTGTACTGATCATCCTCACTTCATATATTTTTATTTTTTGTGACTGTACTGAAAATCTATTCTGTCAGTGGATGATGCAAAGCCTTTTCCACTTGTGCCTCCCACTTGCTTGCCATCACCATCTTTTACAGGACCATACTTTCCCTCTACTGTGTGCCCAACTCCAAACACTTATGGCAAAAGGTCAAAGTGGCCTCTGAATTTTACACAGTGGTCAATCCTATGCTGAACCCCCTGATGTACAGCCTGAGGAACAAGGATCTGAAGGAAGCCTCCCCAAATTTAATAGATACGAAAGTTCTATTTCACTGAACCAACCTCAAAAGTTGTTTTCTATTCCAGTGAGCAACTGGGCCAGAGCCTAAATTACTTTTAAAACATGCAGCATGATATTTTTATAGATAATTGTGATTTTAATAGATTGTGAGCTGATAAGTTCAAATCCTTTCACAATGCTAAAGAAGTTTAATTCTAGGATATATTCCATAGGATTTTGATCCA
>JAQZBX010012891.1:0-27908 GCA_029593785.1 Cabassous unicinctus
TAAAAAAAAAAAAAAAAAAAAAGCTTCTCTGATGGCTCCCTGAAGCTGGGCCTTCCTGGCCTGTCCAGCAGATGCCATCCTTCAACAAACTGTGCCCCACTGCCCTGAGGAGGCACTGTGTCTTTAAATCTCTTCCATCTCTGTCCAGGGTAGGGTTGAAATAGTGACTGCTACCACCTTTGTCTAGGGAGGGTTGAGACAGTAGCTCAGAGCTGGGATCCAGAGATCTGAATTTGCTAATCAAAAGCTGTGATCAGTGCTCTGCAGTGCCCACCCTTGTTCTTGGGAAAGAGGATTTTTAAGTTCCTTTCTGTCAGCAGCAGCTAGCCATGGCTGGACCCCAAAGTGTCCTGCCATGAGAGTGGGGTTTGGGTACCAGCAGCTGCCATGCAGAGAAAGCTACTCACTGTTCTTTACTATGATTTAGCAGTCTCTTCCTCACACTCTTCCCTGGATGCTGTACAGTGTTTCTCTGGCCTCTGGAGCCCCAGAACAGTTGTTTCAGATATTTCCTACTTGTTTAATACTTTGGTGGAAGGACTGAGTCCTGGAGCTCTGCCATCTTCCCCAGAAGTCACACTCTTCCCATCAATTTATGAGTTCTTCTTATAGATGCTAAACCTTTATCTGCCATTTTGGTTGTAAATATCCCCCTTTCCATCATTTGACTTTTACTCTGTCTATGATGATATTGCCATCCAAAATTTTTATTGTTATGTAATCAAATATACCAATCTTTTCATTTATCATTTCTGCTTAAGATAATATCTTCCCCATCCTAATAATATACATAAACTATGTTAAAAAAACAAAAGTCTTCAAACAACATAAAAGAGTATTCAGTGAAAATAAGTCTCCACACATCACTGACCTTAGTTTTTCCAGTTCCTCTCCCCAAGAGCCATACCTGATATCTATAATATAATATCCTGTATGCATTTAGGTATATATTATTATCATATGTGTTTATATTCACAAATTGTAGCAGACCAGATTCAGTATCTACTACTTATTTACTTGTTTACTCAAAAATATCTTAAAGATTTTTGATATCAGTATATACAGAACTACATTGTTATTTTTTAAAAACCTGCATAAACTCCTATTGCCATAACTTATTAAACCAGTCTCTATTTCATTTCATGATGTTAAAAATACATCTTGGGGAGTGGATATAGCTCAAGTGGTTGAGTACCTGCTTTCCATGTATGAGGTCCCAGGTTTGATCCCCAGTATCTCCTACAAACAAACAAACAAACAAACAAACACACCAACTCTCATTGGGGAGCAGATGTAGCTCAGTGGTTGATGCCTGCTTCCCATGTATGAGGTCTTGGGTTCATTCCCCAGTACCTCCAAACAAAACAAAACAAAACAAAACAAAAAACCACATCTCTATGCTGAAACCCACTATGGCATTAGACCCACAACTAACATCGTACTTAACAGTGAAAGACTGAATTTTTTCCCCCTAACATCAGGAACAACATAAGGACATCTGCTCTCACTACTTCCATTCAATATTGTACTGGAGGGTCTAGACAGGACAGTTAGGCAAGAAAAAGTAATAATAGTCACCCAGATAAGGGGAAAGGTAAAACTACATCTATTTGCAGATGACATAATCTTGTATATAGAAAATCCTAAGGAATCCACTAAAAATTATTAGAGCTAATAAGTGAGTTCAGCAAAGTTACAGGATACAAGACCAATTTTTAAAAATCAAGTGTATTTCTATATACTAGCAATGAACAATCTGAAAATGAAATCAAGAAAATAATTTTCTTTACAATAACATAAAAAAGAATAAAATAGGATTAAATTTAACAAAATAAGTGCGAAACTTGTTCACTGAAAACTACAAAGCATTGTTGACAGAAATTAAAGATCTAAGTAAATGGAAAGACATCCCATGTTCATGGATTGAAAGACAACATTAAGATGGCAATACTCTCCAAATTTATCTACAGATTAAATGCAATGCCTTTCAAAATGTTAGCTTTTTTTGCAGAAGTTGACCAGCTGATCCTAAAGTTTATATGGAAGTGTGAGGGTCCAAAATAGACAAAATCGCCTTGAAAAAGAAGAATAAAGTTGGAGGACTCACACTTTCTGATTTCAAACTTACTACAAAGCTACAGTAATCAAACTGTGTGGTACTAACATTGACAGACATATAGATCAATGGAATAGAGTTGAGAGAGCCCAGAAATAAACCCATACATCTATGGTCAATTGGCACAAGGGTGCCAAGACAATTCAATGGGGAAAGAATAGTCTTTTCAACAAATGGTTCAGGGACAACTGGATATCCACATACAAAATAATGAAGTTGGACCCTTACCTAACACCATAAACAAAAATTAACTCAAAATGGATCATAGACTTAAATGTAAACTAAACCTATGAAACTCTTAGAATAAAACATAGAAGTAAATCTTCATGACCTGGGATTAGGCAATAGTTTTGATATGACACAACTTTTATGCATCAAAGGATACTATCAAGAAAGTAAAACACCAATCCATGGAGAGGAGGAAATATTTGCAAGTTAAATATTTAAGGGACAGTATCCAGAATATATAAAGAACCCTTACAACTCAACAATAAAAAGAAAAATAATCCAAATAAAATATGAGGAAACTAATTGAAAAGACATTTCTCCAAAGAAGGCATACAAAAGACCAATGAACATGTAAAGATGTTCAACATCAGTAGTCATTAGAGAAATGCAAATCAAAACCACAATAAGATACCACTTCACACCCCCTAGGATGGCTGTAATAACTTAAAAACAAAACAAAACAACAAACTCAAAATGAAGAATGTCCCCAGTGTGGCAAAGAGCTGTGTAAAAAACGATGGCTTTCCGCCCAGCTGAAGTGGATATGTTAGGCTAAAGACTTGGAAAAGTCCATCTTGGCTAGTAACTAGCATTAATTTAGAGGGCTCACGTGGTCTTCATTCTCTGTGGCAGGAGGATGAGATAGTTCCGAGCTTAGCCATGGCCTAGTCCTCGTCCTCGGCAGCGGGAGGAGAGGTGGCACTTTCCAAGGCTTGACATCCGGCTCACCACCAAAGGAGAGGGGTCTTTTATGGGGCATGTTTATGTGCATTTCCAAGGAATGTAGTGAATTGTTCAAGAACCAAAAGGACAGGAACCAGATCTTAAAGGAACAGATGTTTTTGGCAAGGCAGGAAAGGTTTACTGATACAGGGGTGATTAAGACAAGATCTGTTGGTCAGTCACCAGTTTGCAACCAGTTCCTGAGCCTTGCCTTTTTAACTACTCAGGCTGCAATTTAGGGAGGAAAGAACTGGAAGGCTTGGGGGAGAAAATGCAAAGTCATATATTGTTACAAAGAATAAGAAGTGTTGGTGAGGATGTGGAGAAATTGGAACTCTAATACCTTGCCAATGGAATGTAAATTGGTGTAGGCACCGTGGAACACAACTCAAAATGATAAATATAGAGTTAGCATGTGACCAAGCACTTCCATTCCTAGTGATCCACTCTAGAAAAATGAAACACATTCACACAAAAACTTATACACAAATATTCAGAGCAGCATTATTCATAATCACCCCAAAATAATAACACAAATGTCCATCACCTGATGAATGAACAAAATGTGAAATACACATACAATTTGGCCATAAAGGAATAAAGTACTGATATATGCTACAATATGTATGAACCTTGAAAACATTATGTTAAGTTAAAGAAGCCAGCCACAAAAGGCCGTGAGTTATAATTTCATTTATATAAAATGTCCTGAATAGGCAAATTCATAGAAACCCATTAGACTAGTAGTTTCCAGGGGATAGGGAGAGGGGGAAATGGAGAATGACTGCTAATGGGTATAGGGTTTCTTTCTGGGGTGATAAAATGTTCTAAAATTGGATAGTGGTGATGATTGCATAACATTTTTAGAATATAGTAAAAATCCATTGAGTTGTACACTTTAAAAGGGTGAATTTTATGGTATGTGACGTATATGTCTATAAAGCTGTTATTTTTTTAAAGTGGCCACTGGTTTTGACCCATGGGCCATAGCACTCTAACCTCGCATTGTAGACCAATATTTACTGACATGGAAGAAAGTCCATGTCATAAAAGAAAGGAAAAAAACTCAAACACACCCAGATTACAACCCACCCCGCCCCGCCCCCCGCCAAAATCTTGACATCAAGCCATTTGTTTTCCTCCCAAAATATAGTTATGAATTCTGAAGCCACCAGACTAGGTCTGAATCCCAGGTCTGCCACTGGTGGTTTCTTGGGGACAATGATAATAAAGCCTATCTTCTGGGGTTGTTGCAGGGATGAAATGAGTTAATGCATATAAAGCATTCAGAACAGTGCTGGGAACACAGTGAGCACTCAGTGTGCATCGATTCTATTATTCTGTCCAATTGAGAAAGCAGCCTGAGTAATTTAATAAGGTGATTTTGATTTGGTGTTCAAAAGTTCTGGTCAACACCAAAATCTGAACCAGAATGGCTTCTCTGCACCTTCCAGTGCAACATCAGCTCATGGTGTCAGCAGCAAGGAAAATGAGGACGAACCATTAATACATACTAGAAAATACATTCCTATCTCTAAGGAGGTATTATTAGCAAAAGCTTTTCTTTTTCAACATCTGAAATACACTGTGAGAAATTAATTGCTTTTCTCAATCTCTAGTGTCAGCTGTGACATCACAAAGCAAGCTCCCAGATGCTACCAGTTGGGCCCTTTATCAGCATCTTTAGCTCGGCTACCAAAACCAGATGGGTCCAGCAGCCTAATCAAAATTGACATGCTAATGGGTAGACGGTTGTGAATGAAGTTAAGCAGAATATAAATTACCAGATAACTTTCCTCTAACAAAGTTCTTTACAGATTTTAAGTAACAATTAAACAGCAAGGAATAACTCTCACAGACCTGAAGAAAAACTTAAAATAAAAACATGACATAGTCTTGGAAATGGAGAAATCATTTCTGAATAAAAGAAATTCAAAAAGGAATTATAAACTCAAGTTAGCTGTCAATATATTTCCTCAGTTGAAAATTGAGATTTTCAGGAAAAGTTAAAGTCTTATAACCAATTTAGTTTCACTTAAAAAGCAATACAAGATTCCAATGATTTTAGTCTTTTGTTCTCTCTTGAAGGTTCCACTAGGAAGTATTGGAATTCTCACTATTACTAAGACGTTTATCTGATCCACACCCTTCTTTTATTCACGCTGCAGCTCTTAGCCATCTGTCATGTTTCCTAGAGTGTCTCAAACACATTTAGGCTAAACCGTATGGTCATAAAAGCTGTCATTTTTTTTTTTTTTTTTAAACAGAAATGCACTTAAGCATTGTTTCTTTAATAGCTTTATCCTAATCCTGCAACCAAGCTTCAATCTGATAATATCTCAGCTCTGAGTATGGTCTACTTTGAGTAAAATACCTGAACAATAGAAGTTTTGAAGTGACCAACTCCTCATTTGCTCCAATTCTATGGTAAATAGCTTCTGAGCCTCTCCTCCTGCTGGCTTCCTCCGTTTTTGACTTCTTCACCTCCAATGCCTTTTCCCCTCCAATCAGCTTCAACCACCCACTTGTCTGGTCATGTTCTTGGCTTTTTCATCATCAAAACAAAACCCTTCTTAAATCTTTCCAAGCCCCCCACCTCCAGCTCACCAATGCTATTGCTACAAGCTAAGCCGTCCCTTCACCTTACCAAGACCTTCAATCCTTCGACTGCACCATTTCAGTATCCATTACCTCCCTCGTGCCCTCACTTTCTTCCTTATCCCATTTAGAATCCATGATCTATATAATCACTTCCATTGAAGGCATCATAATTTCATACCCCCCTCTCCTGTGTCCCCTTGCACTCACCTGACAAAGCTCTGTTGAAAAACAAATTGGAGTCGAGTTTGCAGACTACTTCCTTTTACTCAGGACACCAAAGTTTTGCTGCAGTAAAGGAAGCCAGATCACTTGCAAGAAGAGAAGTAGCTTCAGGTTCTAGGGATGGGAAATCCTTTTTTTATAGGCATAAAAACGAAATTAGCTTGGCTCCTACTGACTGGATGAGAGTTTGTCTGTCTTACAGGGCAGGATTAGGGCAGGTGGGCTTTATTTTGTATTAGGGCAAACGTAATCAACTAGGGGCTTGATTGGCTATCAAGGTCAGCTGCCTTGTTGGGGATTTCAAATTTCAAAAAATAAAGAGGAAACTCAAGAGGGATTTCAAAGAAGTGGGGTGCAGGTTTTTTTTTGCTCTGAAGGGTCCATAGGACTTCCTCTAAACAATTTTATCAGCTCTTCTCCCAGCAGAATTCTACAATCTACTTACTCTTTGCCTGCACCCAAATACCTGATGAAAAGCCCACCAGGATGACTGGTATAATTTATATTCTTGGTCCTAAATCTCAAGTGCACTAAACCCTATTCAGCAATCCTTCTCTGCTGCCCTAGAACATTCTCCCCCAAACCTCCTTCATGCTATTTCCCAGACCTGCTCCTCAGCATCAATATAGTAAAGCATCTTTTTCTTAAAAAACAAAAACCCTTCCTAGTCTCCGCCTCCTCCTTCAGCTACTGCCTTGTTTTTCTTCCCTTCACCTTCTCCCCCGCCTTTCTCTCTACAATCCACTGTCTTTGGTTGTTGCCCCACCATTCTGATGCATCTGTTCTTGAAAGGCCACAAATGAGCTCTGTGCTGCCAAATCGAAGATCACTTTTCTGTCACATCTTATTTGACTTCCTAGCAGCAACTGAGACACTACACACATAATTGATGCCCCTTCCTCCTTGGCACTCTTTCTTCTCCATGTTCCTGGTTTTCTTCGCCTTTCATTGGCCATTCCTTCTGGGCCTTCTCTGCTCGATCCTCCTCCTCTTTCTGACCTCTCAATGTTGGAGTGCCCATGATTCAGGGCTCTTTTCTTCTCTGTCTACATTCACTCCCAAGGTGATTTCCTCTGGTCACCTGTAATTTCATCTCACTCCAGCCCCAGCCTCATCCTGAGCTCTAGACATCAAACCATCTGTGAATTCAGTCAACTCTAGCTTCAAAACATACCCACAATATGCTGGATACTCCCTATTTCTCTTGTTGCCACACCAACCTGAGCCAGTATGTTTATGTGTCTAGATTATTGCAGTGACCACTTAGCTGGTCTCCAGGGGCCCTCTTGTGCTTCCCTATAGCTCACCCTCCACACAGCAGCCAGAGTGATCTTTTAAAAATGAAATTGGAGCATGGCCACCTTCCTGCTTAAATTTCTCTCGTGGCTTCTTATCACAACCAGAGAAAATAGGAAAGCCTTCTCCTCGCTCCCCAGATTTTATATCACCTGGCCTCTGCTTGCTCTCAATCTCAGCTCCTACCCCGCATGCCCACCCCAGAGTCTTCAGCCACACTGGCCCCATTTCTGCTCCTGGAACACGCCAAGCTCATTTGTGCCATTGCGTGTTGCACTGGCTGATTCCTCTCCTTAGAACACGCTTTCATCTTTCTGAGCTAGCAACTTGTCATTAAGATCTGAACCTAAATTTTTGCAATTCTTAGGAAACCCAACTATAAGAAATATGAGTTACTAAAGTGCTCAAATTTGCTGGGTGCTTTATCAATTGAATATAAATATAGATAAGCTTTCTGTGCTCTAAGTACTGCTTCAACAGTTTTACTTAGAAAGTTATAAAATTCTTCCAGAATTCAAGTATATTGTCAGTTAAAGATAGAAAATGGTTTCCTAAAAATAATGTCCCCCAGTGCCTAGAGGACTGTGTGAGACAATGGTGCTGCGCTACCAGGCTTTGCTCTGTGGCTGTGGGCCAGGGGCCTCACCTTTGCAAGCAGGAGTTTCCCCACCGGTAAAGTAGATGTGACCATCCCTGGCTTAAGACAAGGGGTGCACATTTGTGTATGTCTTTGTGTGCTTAATAACAAAGGAATGAAATATTTGTCTCAAATCTGTGCAGCACTTTTCTCTTCTCCACACACTTGCATGGAGTCTCTCCTGGAAAAATACACACCCAGAGCATTTGTGCTCAGCATCGTCTCCTGAAGTTCTGCTTTTTAAGCTTGTAACCTCTTTTTATAAGGTGATATATATTTGAGCATGTTTATGCACTTCCTTGTGAAAATAGATTTAAAAAATATGGCTGGTTTCACAAGTAAAAAATTGATGAAGAAATGATTCAAAAATAAGAGGAGAGCAAATGGCTGAGCAGAGGGGTGGGGGAGCACTGGCATTGTGGGTGGGACAGTTGTACACTGGGCTGGATATTTTGGTATGCCTGGTCTTCAGGACAGTGAATGGCTGGCAGCACAACCCTCTCCCTTCCAACCCCCGCCTCCCTGAGTCATTGTGCCAGCCACAAACTCCCCCTGGGGTGCTTGAGAGCCACTGAATGACAGCCATTACCTTTGCTGCTTTATATTTTAGAGAAAATGTACCTTCAATAAGAGCTTTGCTGAAGAGACAATTCATACTGTGTTTTTATGCATAATGTTTTTGTATTATGTTAATAGAATTTTTTTAGCATAATGCCTTTGTGCCTTGCAAGCTAATTCTGGAATACATTAAGTGTGTTACATGAGGCATAGATATATGGGGATCTAAATCTATCACATGGAATTAGAGAGAGGGATCCTTTGACCAGCATTTGAAGACTAAGTGCCACATCAATATTCAACAATATCACTTATGCAGTGGAGGCCATTATCCCCTTTCTACTTGCTTATGAAAGTGAGTAGAATTGGGGGATCTCTGCATTCTTCTTGAAAAGGTGAATATTGGAAATCAAGTAAACAATTTCCTTAGCAATTGCTGGGATGCGGTTATTTCAGTATGATGTTATATCCTCAAAGGACACTGGGATAGATCCGTTGTGCTAAGCAGCTTCTGACTTGGCTCCTGATGGTAAATCCTCTCCCCTTGAGTATGGGCTGGACCTAGTGATTTGCATCTAATAAAGAGGATACGGGAAGAATGATGGAATGCACTTCTGAGATTCAGTTACAAGACTGTGACTTCTGCCTTGCTCGCCTTCTCTCTCTCTCTCTCTTGCTTTTCTCAACGTGCTCATTCTGATGAGGCAAGCTGCCAGGTTGTGAGCTGCTCTAGGGAGGCCCACAAGGCAAGGAAACTGAGAGCAGCCAATAGCCACCAAGGAGCTGAGGCCCCTAGTCCAACAACTTGTAAAGTATCTTGCTAACAACGATGTGTGTGGGCTTAGAAATGGACCTTTCTCTGGCCGACACCAGGATTAGGGGTCCTGAAACAAAAGACCTCACTAAATTGTGGCTGGATTCTTGACCCCTTGAAACTGTGAGATAATAAACATTTGTTGATTTAATCTGCTAAATTGTGGGGTAATTTGTTATGTACCAATAGCTAACTAATACACCCAGAAACATTCACCTGTGGTATGAGTCATGCTTTAGTATTCAAGTTTGAAAAGCACTCAGATTTGTATATTTGACTAAGGAATGAGGCAGTGCAGAGTGCAAAACCTCCCTGAATCTCTGACAGAAGAAAGAAATCACATGGCAGTGTGGCATGGAAGTAAGAACACCGAGAGGCACAACTTGTATATGTATATTTGGGCAAGTTATATAACCTCTCTGGGGCTCAGTTCTTTCATCAAAATCATGGCCATGGGATTGGGCTGGATGGTGTAAAATAATAGCTGACTCTGTTTGATTCTGTGATTTTGAGGGACTCAAGAAAACTCCAATTCACCATCTGTCTCTCATTAGCTCTCAAACCCCATCATCAGGAATTTGTTCCTTAGAAATTCTAGGGATTGTACCCTCAAATTACTGCTAAAGGGAAGACATTCTGGATGATGAGGCAGATGGAGAAAGAAATTCCCTGGATACCTTTAAGGTTTTTGGCTTCCTGTGGAGCAGATGAAGGGTAGCAGTGGCAGTACCAAAGATAAACATGGTTGATTTCACAATTTTGAGGACCTAGTAGGGTTTTTTCTTTCTGATGTGTGTGAACTATATACGTGATCATATATCCCCTCTTACCTTGGCTGCAAGGAAGCTCAGAGAAAACTCAAGTTATAGTCTCTGTGTTGAATTTTATGGTTCACATATTTATACTCTTTTCCCCTATCCTAATTTTTCTACTTTGAGTTTATCACATGTTTTTTGTTGCAAGTCAGTTCAAATCCTGTATGGATGAAGTTGGGGGGGGGGCATAAGTAAATATGATAAACCCAAATATAAATGCTTGAGTTTTTTCTCTAACTGTGATGATACAAAAAGAAATAGCAAGTCTGTAGGGTCACTTCTATCTTGATTATAACTTTTCAAAAGTTAAAGTTAATTTGGCTTTTGGGGAAAAAGATTTAACTTAGCACAATTTGGAAAAAATAAAAAAACAAGTTGCAACAATATTTGTACCGTTTTTATTTGTAAAAATAACCATCTGAATGCATTTTCATAGTATATTACAGTTAAGTATTTCATTACACTATTAGAGCATTCAGTAGTCGCAAAAGTATTAAACTGTGCTTGAGAAAATTCAGATTGGTTCAAAGCCATTCACTAACTAAAAGTCATTTTCCTCATTTTTACAGTCAGGACATTTGCCAGAGTCATTCAACTCCAATTTACATAAGAAAACATTACAAACAAAATTCCACTGAAATCATCAAACAATATTTTATGCTGTTACAAATAGGTTATGCAAAATATAACACTGGCACCAGATTTGTATCATCGTGCTTTGTAAAGATATATTGCACATGCTAAAGCATAAAATACGCAGACAAAACTACCAAACAAAAGATATTTGCATTGAGTTTTTAGATCACTGTATAAGAAACGCATAGAATTACATTTCATACACACACTCAGATTGTCACTATCTTAAAACGCTTTTCTTCTGTAACACTGACCTATGGTTTACAGTTTTGTAAGAAGAAAGCATTTTAGCACTGCAAAATCAAACATATTTCCTATAGAAAACTTTAGCATATTCAGTTTCATTTCAAAGCAGGTGAAAGGGGAAATAGGAAAAAAAAGACACTTTATACATTCCAAGAAAGTTTGAAATGAAAACTCACTGGTATCATATTGCTCTGATAACACTCAAATGAAAAAAATACAAAACATTTCACAGAACATTTTCAGAATATACAAACATGAAAAGGCACTCTAACTTCATATTACAAGACAAAAAAAGGGATGAGTTCTTCAACTAACACAACAGATAAGCAAACCCAGTTGCTCAACAGTACAAAGAATAAACTAGTGCAGCAAATCCATTTGATGGTCTTGTTCTAATTTAACAATAAAATAATAAATCAAGCAGCTGTTTACTGCCTAAAGTACCAAAACATACTATGGTGCCCTTTTAGTAGTGATAAATAGAAATCCCCTGAGCTATTTACTATAGAATCATAGCAGATTTTAGGCAATTTGGAGATAGTAATGAATTACCAAAGCTAGGCAGACACTGGTGAATAGGCAAGTGCAATGAAACATGAGCCCTGTGCTGTGGTTAAAAAAATCTGAAAAGAACACATTTAGGATAAAACAGGAAACAACTAAAACGCAGTTAAAAACAGTGTTTTCTGTTTTGTTTTGTTTTTTTTTTCCGTAGAAACCTATGTTGCAAACATTCTATTTCTAAGAGGTGTACTTGAAAAACACAGAAAATATAGTTTTTAAAAGTCATTTATTAAAGAAATAAACTTAGTCGTGGGGGAAATAGAAAAGAGTGAGAGAGGGAAAGAAAGAGATTGATTCAATGAACAGTTCATTGTGAGCATGATTTCATTTTGTTCCTTTGTCCTCCTTCTAGCAATAAGAATGGGGAAAAGTAAAAATGTAGCTCTATGGAGAAAATGTGGCATGGTCAGTCACTGCTTTGCTGCAACGTTCCTGTTCTCTCTGCTACTTTACAGGGAAAATGTGAACGCTGCTTCACCATGAGAGCAGGCATTTCATTTCCTGCTTTAAATGCCAACTGAGCAAGATTTCCATTCACATCTAGAAAAAGACACCGAAGTATAACATGCTTCTTTAACTCTGAATCTCCCTTATTTTCAAAGTGTTGGTAAAGATAAGGCTGTTATTGCTCATTAGCAATTTATCTGCTTTTTTATATTTAATCACTTTTACCCAAACAAAAAGGACAGAGGAAGGAGGGGAGCGCAACACTGAGAATTCCTAAAACAATGTTGGTGGTAGTGGAAAATTTCAATGACATTAATACCAATTCTCGGAGTCATTTGAACATGTTCTAATTTGTGAAGAACTTAACATGAGTTTTAATCAAATCCAGGATATTAAAAGATAAGATTAAAATTTTTTACAGTTAGATGAAAAATATAATACAGTATCTGTATTTGATCCAGATATCATAGAACACTGTTTTTTTTAAAAAAAATGTCACATACACTATAAAATAGACATTACCAGGGTTAAAATGGAACCGACTATAAAACATCAGAGGGCACCGCCCTAATGCCACCTCTTTCTTTCCTGTCTCTCCTCAAGTGGAAAAATAGCAATTTGGGCTGGTGATTTTTATTTCTGCTCTTGGCACATGTGCCAGCATACCGGCATGGTTTCCCATTAGGTTACTGGGACCAAGTGAAACTGTCAGTGTATTTAGGATGATTACTGTGCCTTTCTTTGGGCCATCTTTGTGCATGTGTTCCACTATGTACTTTAGTTTTCATCTCAGAGAAGAGCATACAGACTGCAATGTCTTCTAAGTTCTAAGCTGGCTAACAGACTAGGTCTGTACAATGGGACATGGCTCTTGACCATGTACCCCTTTCCCACTGTCATGGAAGAACCTGAGGGTTGGCTGGAAATCTCTGCAGTGCAAGTGCTGGGCTTGGCCCAGGGCTGCTGGCTAGCCCAGGGCTGGGGGAGTTTTTCTGCTTTTTTATTTAATTTTTAATTTTTTTATATATTTTTATTTTTGTTATTCCAAATAAGACATGTAGCAATTAAAACAGAACAAACAATGGATATGTTTCCTCGGCATTTGTTTCATTTCAAATAAATATAAACACATTTACATCAAAAGTATATCAACACTTTCTCTACTTTGGCAAAAAAAAAAACCTGGGGTCAACACATCACCAGGTACAAACATTAAGCCATCAACTAGAAATTTGTGTCATAAGAAATATAAAATACAACAAAGACTGTTATGTAAAAAGATTACATTTTAACTTCATAGAAAAGCAACTTCATTTCTCACTTCCATTGTAAAGAAACAAAAAGTTAAATCTTCCATTTTAGACTGAAGTATTTTGGTCCTCATGTATAGGCTGATGAAATACATACATATATATCTACATACACACACACACATATATATGTGTGTGCATGAGTATGTGCATAATTTTTAAAGAGTCTCATTCTTCTTTTTGTACAGCTGTTCCAGGTGCAGAATGGGGTCCATTTGACCTAGAAGCTTTGGCAGAGGGAGCAGACACAGTATTCACTATGTTGATTTCATCACCAAGCAAGTGGCAGTAGGCTTTAATTTCCACATCACCCATTTCAATTTCCTGCTTTCCCTTTTTGTTCCCTGTTGCAGTCACACTTTGACTCACTTGGCATAACCTTGACTGAGAAGCTCATGTAACATTTTACTATTGATGAAAAATGCTGATAGTTCTGATACTTTAAAAAGTTAGTATTTTGTTTTAAGGAGGAATTAATAAAAGGGCAGTTTCATGTTAAATTTGCATATTGTCTCAAAGTTTTGATGCGAAATAAATTTTGCCTAAAATGTTATTAGATACATTTGGGTTCAATCACTGAGGTGAAAATTAGTCACAGGCTTATTATGGGGAGCACTGGGTGCCATATTTGTGTTAAATTAAAAAAGCAAGTTTAATTTTTCAGTTCATCTGGCAACTTTTCCAAAGATCCTCAGAAAGAAGTTCTGGATATTTAAGTGCTTACTAGAGAGAGCATATGAATAGTTGGACTCCCTTAAAAAGACTTACAGGCATTATTTCTGAAGATGCACACTCTTACCTTTGGCTTCTAGTGAGGAAGTAAACATCAAAGTGAGGAGAGGTTTGAGGCATTTCCTGTCCACCCCTTCCCTCCCATCCCAGAGGACATGAATGTCACATTGATATACTTCTGAGAACTCACTGCCAAGTGAGTATATAAAAAAAAAATTATAGAGAATAGCTCCCTCTCTGCTGCATTATCGGCAAAGAAAAAGAATTAAATGCATTTTAAAAATTCCTTGCTTAAAATGAGAGGTAAACTTACAAGAAGTACCTCAGATCGAAGGAAAACATGAAACAAAGTCAAATTGGGGCCCATCTGTGTGCATGCTTCCCCTACAGCCTAGCTGCCCTCCCTCAATTTGATTATTTCCTTCTCTACTAGCTTCTGGAAGCTTGGGCCCTTTAATACTTGAACACAGCATAACCCTGGAATGCAAGCTTCTTTCCCTTCCCCCAACATGGGTGATCAAGGAAAAGCGTCTAAGTTCTGAAGTCAAAAGGTTTCCGAATCGGAATCGTTTTCATTGTACCCATCCTCAGAGCCTATGTTGTTACTGCACAGGCTAACCATGCTACCCAGATTGGAGAGGGTCGTCCTGCTCAAATTGTCTTTTTTAAAACAAACGAAGTTGACAGCCGTCATTGTACTGGAAGGAGAAAAAGGCATCATGGTAGCCAAAATGAGGGCCAGGCAGTCAGCCACGTCTTTGTTAGGAGCGCAAGCCAGGGCCGGGGTGTGACCTGGGCGTAAATGCAGACAAGGCAGTGGTTAGTACCAGGGAATCCGAAGGCGGCGTGAGCATTCCACAGTACATCTCACACAACCTCATGAGTGGAGATGTATGTCGAGTTAAAATCATGCCAGGCAAAAGGAGGGGTTACGTCTCACAAGTCATGCTAGGGGTGAGGCTGGAGGGGAGACGGAAGAGGAGACATTTTATGGAAGGTTGTTTTTGTTTGTTTGTTTTTTCAGCTCACATGACTACAACAAGCACTATATTATTGAAAACTAGGCAGAATTCCGGCCTTTACCTAGTGAACAGAAACAGGAGGGGGTGGGGGTGGGACACAATTCCACAGAAACAGCAACAGGACAACGAGGAAGATGTTTCCACTTGAGGGCACAGGCACACCATGAGCCTCAGGCTGGGGCCGGAGTAGGACCCTCATTCTGAGAACAACGACTTCCAAAGGTAGGTAATTGCGTACCAGATCAGCAAAGACAAGGGTGAGCAATGTCGTTTTAGTACTTTATATTTACTTCAAATAAAGAAGACACCAACTAGCTGCTTTTAGAAAAATGGAATCATCTGAGCCGTTCAGACACAGAAAGGCACTGGTTATGATTCAAAATTTGCTGTCATTTAAGAGAAATGTAATAGAATTTTAAAAAATAGCCAAACCACCAACAAAAACCCTCAAATCCTAAATGTAACAGATGTAGGAAAACTGCTATGCCTGCTGTAATTAGAGTCATGCCATTCTCTTACATTCAGACTTGATGGGTGCCTCAAAGCATAAAACAGGTGACATGGGGAAGTGGATTCATTCTTTGATTTAATTACTACTCTTAACCTTTATCCTACCAGCCTGAGAAGGGCAGCCTGCTCTGCCTGCTGGCCAACGTTCCTACTATGGCAATGAGCCACTCACTCACTCATTCGGTGGAACAGGCTTAATAAATAAAAATGCTTTGTTTATCAGAACTTGATCTGATACACTACTCACCTCCACCCTCACCCCCATCTCCTTTTCTTACAAAAACTAAGAGCTGACAAATATCTTAATATTCCATTTCCCAACGGTCAGTGAGGGGTAAGAGAATTATGATTGCAAATGCCGTACAAAATAGCCCCAAATGTTCCCAGGTCTTTGAGGTGCAGCCAAGTTCTGATCCCGGGCACAGGCTCCGCTGCCCCAGGGTTCTTGCTTCTAAGGTTGCTATCAGTAGGACAAGCCTCAGATGCCACAGACTTACATCTGAGAAAGGCCAAACGAAATTATTCTGGTCTCTGATTATTCTGGAGAAAAACTGTGGGCCCCTGCATGCCAGTCCTAAGGTATACTGTGGTGGTAAGAGAGGGTGAGGGAAGGTGAGGCGGGAAAATCAAGGTGAAGGAGGCATAGGGAACTTTCTGCTCCTCCTATATGACTCAGGTTGGGGACAGAGCAGGGCACATGCTAGGATAAATGGGACTGTGAAACCAAAACTAAAAAGAGTTAGCTAATGATGTCAGAATGGCTGCTTACTTCTGAGAAATAGGCATGAGCTGCTAATTCCAATACCTGTAATAAGCAGTTAATTGAGTTATGTTAATACATTTTACTATAATACTTTAAATTAAATGCCATAATTAATGCCACAGTTTAAAAACTGCTTAACTCATAAATATCCAGAAGTTCCTCTTTTGCTCCCCAAGGTTAATAGGCATTATGCTTAAGACAGTGGTTTAATACAATTCTAATATTCATTAGCTTTCAAAATTTCTTAGGAAGCAGAGTAGAAAGCTTCTGTTAATAGTTCATTTAGAAAAGGAATGCTATATATATCAGAAGAAGCTTTCAAGCCTAGATATTAGTTTAAAAATTTTACTCATATTTCCCTAATTTCCATACTGGGAACATGAGCTCTGATATATTCTTTAAATAAATACATAAACAAACAAATAAATAAATGGTTTGATCTCAGAATGAACAGAAAAGCAATCAAAGACATAAGCTTTTATTTGAGCCCTTGAGCATGCACTAATGACATGTGTAATCTCTAACTCTTCAATGTATGCAGTTAGAACTTCAAGTGCCAAGTTGAAAGTGTTTTAGTGCATCTAAAATATTTTAACCACCACGCTGAAGAGTTAAGAGACCAGCTGCTGACATCACATGCAAAACGGATGGCACTGGTGGGCTACAGGTAGACTATATGCTTTACCAAAGGAAAGACAGGACAAATTATCCTTGTTTGATTTCTCACACACAGGGAACTTCCAATGGGGAGAGAATTCTTACTGCCTTTGTAACTAGCTTCTACATCTGGCTATTTCCTCTGGCTTCAACCTGTACATGGAAGATACCTGCAGTAACTGTTTACTTTCTCCACTTACCATTTTCATCTACAGCAAGTACACAGGCCCCTTTGGCTAGCAACTCCTCAACTACCATCTTCAAACCATTGCGTGCAGCGACATGGAGAGGTCTATAAAATACAACACAGGGTGTCAGCTGTGAAACACGTTTGTGTGAGAATGTGTCACTTTGGGCAGCCCACATCACTAAAAGAAGCAATCCATAAGAATATATAAATAGTACAAGAATTTTTTTACAAAATTTTTTTTTTACAAAAAGACATTTGTTGACCAGATCTTTTCCAGGTGCCAATGATCCAACTGTTCTTCCAGGTTTGCCCCATCTTTCTCTGCAGGTATTACAAATACTCTGCATCTCAAACAACCTCAATGGCAGTAAATATGAACTCAGAGGTAGAACTCAAGCTCAGGTGTGTTTTGTAGAAGATTCTTCCTCCCTTGATGTCTACCATGGCATTTAAGCCACTTTTTCACATAATTCATCAATTAGGACTTGCATCAATATCACCCACAAAGATCATTTCAAGCCTCCTCATTATTAGTAAATGCATAGATGTTTTACTGAATTTATAAAGCCTTAAAGAATAATGCCAAACCCAGTTTATTCTGCTTAGGAATCTTAAACGAAAAAAAAAAAAAAGGTTCCTAATATTCCTTTGCCCTTAAAACAAATGCATAAGTGATTTCTTAAAATGGAAAATGAAGCAGCTTTTAGGAATTTCACACTGAGAGTTACACTGAATTATATTAAAATATAATTAAGACAAATAGCTTAGAAAATTTCAAATCTATTCTGGGAACCTGATTTATGAAACTGTCATTTTTCCTGTAAGAATACATAATGCTAATATATTTATACAAATAGTTTTGCCAAATTTGTCAGCCCATAAGATAGTCTAATATCCCACTAAATTCATCATAGAAATATCAGTAAAGAAAAACACAGCTCTCACAAAATTCTCTGGAGGCATATCAGAATGAGGATTCTGACTAAAATTGTCTAGCTTGGTCAGCACTTGTGGGTATTTTAAATTTCATGAAGGGGAAGCCAGGTCCATGTCCTTCATGGCTTGTTCCAGCACTGGCCTGAACTCAGCAGGTTAAATTTGTTGACTAAATGACTATGAATCTGGGTCTGAGTCAAACTTTAGAAGTTGATACTTACGTCTGCAGTGCATTATTTTTTGCATTAATAAGGCTCTCGTCTTGTATCTTGTCAAGTATTAACAAGGCACATTTTTCATGACCCTAATAAAGAAAAATAATGATAAGAAACACAGGGCAGAGACACAAAAAGTCCCTGAAATATCACTTCATCATGCTTTAAATTTAAAATGAATTTCCTCTGCCCAAATTTCAACTTTGCTAAGTCTATTTTTTGAGTGATTTTCTTCTTCTAAAAAGCAAATGATTAAAGAGCTTGGGTAGTATAGGTCTGATCTAAAATATTAATATTTCTAAGAAAACTTTTAGCATTAATGCCACAGAGAACTGTACCAGATGCTAGTTCAGCTAGGTTAGCTGGCAAATAGAGACTAGAATTAGGAGTATCCTTTAAATGCTGCAATATTACTTTTTAAACATACATTAACTCCCACCTCCTTCCTCCTTATGCTTCAGTGATCTATCCATGTTTGGAATTCTTATAATACTGATTATCTGTATCGCTCATCATCATTTACTGACTAATATTGTTAGAGATCCTATTTTGGGAAAGCTCATTCTTTTTTTCCTCAACTAGGGGAAGCTATCTCTGTATCTTATGACTTAATAGATGGTTGATAACTTTTAAAAATCAATTGATAAGTCAAAGACCTTTTCACAATTTCAAGCCCGGGGCCCTTCGAGGGTCACAACTCTCTAAGTGCTTGCTACTCATAATGTTTTCCACAGACCAGCAGCATCAGCACCACCCACCTCAGGGACCACCTCAGGGTCTACCGGCTCATGACCCACCCCAGGCCTGCTAAATCAAAGCTGCATTGTAACAAGATCCCCAGGCAATCCGTTTGTACAATAAAGTTAGAAAAGTGCTGCACTAGGATATATGCACTAAAACACTATACTTTGAAAGGAATGTCATGAAACTGAGCACTTTCTGTGGTTCCCATGAGCTTCCCAGAGTAGGAAGTAAGAGAATGCAGCCAGTGAAGGAACGGTGGAGACTTTTGATAACATTGGGTGTGCATAACACCTTGAATGTTATAACTATATTGGCATAATCCACCATCACTGGTATCGGCTGACATCACATTATAATGCTGCCTTTTGAAAGAGACTCTTAAATATGATTTTAGACATGCCCAGCAAGATTTCATTCTGATGCATATCTGGTGGAGGGTAAATTGTTGTGATCTTTTTAGATGGTGATTTGGTTTGAAAATGTTTATAACCTTAGACTAAGTAATTCTGCACCAAGGGATTTATTTTAAAGGAATGTTTAAGAAGTCCTAAAAAAGATTTCTCTACAATAAGCATATTTATGGTAGCATATATTTGGAAACAGGCTATATGTCTAGCAAAGGAGCTTGGGTTACATAAAGGATGGCACATTCCTAAGGTGGAATACCACAGATCTTCTAAAACACAATAAAATACCATGTCTTAAAGATATCCATAATACATTATTCAACAACAACCAGGTTATAAAACAGTATGATCCCATTTTTGCAAAATCATATATTTATAGATGTAAACTCATCTTTTACAGAAGCAGGAACCTTTAGCTACATGTGAATGCAGGGTTATTAAATAACAACAACAACACATTATGTGCATTGAACTATGCCCTAAATAAAAAAGGGAGGGGGTAGAAATGCACATGGATACATTCATTTGCCTCAGAGTAGAGTATCTTTTGGCTGTGTTATTAAAATGTCTTCAAATGCAACAAAATGGAAACAAGTGGAACTGCTTATATTTCAGAAGCCGTAAGACTATAAGGTCTTAAATTGTGTTGAAAACCAAAATGTGGTACCACAACCACGGAGACAGGGGCAAGAATGCACGTGGCAAATGCCACGAAAAGCACGTCCCATCAACCCCAGGTGGGTCTGCACTTCCCTTCTCCTCCTTCATTCCACTTAGGGTTGACAGCATCCTGGGAAACGTACGTCTGAAGAAAGAGCCACCCTCACACTTCCGAGATAAACAGATTTTGAGGTAATATTATTATCATTACATCAAGTAACAATGTTATAAATTCATTTACATACTTTACTACTAGCCAAATGTAAGGGTGTATTCAAGTCCTTGTCCTTTACAGTCAGATCAGCTTGGGCGCTGTTCACCAAAATATCTACAGGAAAAGCCAACATAGGGTTACTTAGACTACATGCTAATCACAGGCATTTTGGAGACATTAGTACAAAACAATTATATATTTAAATATATAATTTATACATAAATTATAATTTAAATATAATTATACATATAATTATACATTATAATTTAAACATAATCACCTTTAATGTTTTTAAAGAAAAAAGGAGCAATTTATTGCCCTATTTATTATGTCGAAATCCAAGGTCGACAGGTATGAACTTTGTCATTACGGTTTCATTATTTCCAGTTAAAATGATTCTGCCATTATATCTGGTTTCTAAATGTTGAGAAATTTAACTGTAGAAGGTTGGCTCACTTGCACAATGTCCACCAATCATCAGGTTACGGGAGAGTGGAGATGATTAAGCAAGTAGAGTCAGGCAGCTTTAAGTGAAACTGTTAGTACCCCCCCCTCCTTTTTTTTCCCACATGTATTTACTAAGAGAAGAACTGATTTCTCAATTTATGTTATTTTGATATTTAGAAAGTGTTGGGGATTGAATCATGTCCCCACAAGACACGTTCAAGTTGTAAGCCCCGGTCCTGTGGGTGTGAACTCTTTTGTAAATGGGATCTCCGAAGATTCTATTAAGATGAGACCAAATAGAATCAGGGTGGACTTTAATCCAGTGTGACTGAAGTCCTGATAAGGAGAGCGAATCTAGACAGAGGCACAGACGACTGAGCAGGAGGACGAGTGAGGAGAGGACAGAAGAGACGTGGCCAGGTGGCGCAGGATTGCCAGCAACCACCGCCAGACACGACAGACTGGAGAAAGCATGGCCTGCTGATAACTTTGAATTTGGACTTCTGGCCTCCAAAACTGTGAGACAATAAACTTCCTGTTGATTAAGCCAACCAGTTTGTGGTGTATGTTATAGCAGACACAGTAAACTAAGACATAAGTATAAATGCAGAGTCTGCACGACAAACACCTACCCACAGCGCCTGCCTGCCCGTTCTCAGCAGCCATCATCAGCGCTGTTTTCCCTGAATTGTCTACCGCGTTCACTTGAGCGTTGTGTCTCAGAAGAAGCTGCAAGCACTCCACGTGGTCAGCAAATGCAGCCGCGTGAAGGGGTGTCCTAAAATTGAAAACAGGTCTGGTTTCAGTTTCCTTTAAGCTTAACACACTCTGAGTAACTGCCTGAGAAACGTGCACATGGTGTCGTTTTAAGGATTAAAACTGCTTCGTGGACAGCAGGGGTTCTTAACCTTTTTTGTTCCATGGACCCCTGTGCCAGTCAGGTGAAAACCACGGAGCCCTTCTCAGAATGTAGTGGCAGATAGTTTTATGACACTCAACATTGGCATGTCTTTAAATTAAGTTTTAGGATTGTTCAAAATTATGTTTTACAACTTTCCCATAATTTCAATACCTGATAACCTAACACAGTTCAACATCTTTTCAGTCATTTTCAGCAAACATTTAGAAATGCGAGTTCCCCCACAGCGTCATAAAACCATCTCTGCCCTCCTTACCAACCTTTTTGCAGGCAGTCATCCACTGCACTCAGAACACACTACATCAAAATACAAATCATACTAAGTCCACACTATACTGTGTATTATTTAATAAATACATCACACCTGCACCAACATGTCCCCACAAGAATAATATTTTCAAATGCATAAAATAAAATTACAAAGGAAATCAGATACATTTATTGAAATACAATTACTAAAATATAAAAACCTATGATATAATACTATACATATGTGCTTCTTTCTTAACACATTAAATAATAATCCGATACATAAAAAATATAGGAAAGTTAAAGTTAAATTTTATTTTTTAAAGACATGTCAATATGCAGACTGTCATTTATCTTGAATAAGAACATTAAATTGTGGTCAAATACTACATTTGACAAGGCAACACGCATATCATGTTGGACATCTAATTGGATTGATTTTTTTCAGTTTAGGCTCACAGACGCCCTGGTTTACAGGGATAATGATCAGGATCCCCTAAAGGCTAAAGCAGTTTGGACACTGAAATGTCATTTATGTGAATGGCGCCCCCTAGACTTGGTGGGTGTACATGGTGGCCCTGATAAGAAATTTGCCATCTTTATTGACCTTTTAAACTTAACTTACTACGACTTTTCTCTCATCTTTGATATTTTCTATTAGAAGATACTTTCAAAATTAAGCCTTGCATTGGTAGATAATGGTTGTCCAAATATTTTTTAAAAGTCTACAACATCTAAATGTGGATGGATGATTTCTTTGGGAGGATAATTTGGCATTATATATCAACATAAAAAAACTATTGACCTCTTGACGAAGTAATTCCCCTTCTAAGACTCCAGCTCCCAGACACACTAGATGATGTGTACAGGCACATGTATGAGAATGTTTACTGCATCACTTTGTAATAGCAAAATATTGGAAGCAATATCAGTGTTCTTCAAGTGAGCAGGCTGATTAAATTATAGTATATCCAGTCAATAGAAGAATTTGCAGATTATAAAGAAAGTTGTGGTAAAGCTTTATGTTCTGATATGGAAAGATCTGAAAGATATATTAAAAGCAGAACATTGCTACAAGATGTTCCATTTGCAAAAAAGAATCTATGCATATATATGTATGTGTGTGTAGATACATATAGAAAATATTTGAGAGAATATAAAAATTTGGAAACGACAGTTTACTGTGACTTCTTCTAGGGAAGAGGCTGGGACTTTTGGGCTAAGAGGGAATTTTATTTTAATATGTCCCTTGTAAGATTTAATATTAAAAACCAAGCTAATATACTATTTTAAAATAAAAATATGAGATGTTTGGCTACTCTGCAACCACAAAGTGGAGGCTAAGATTCAAGACAAAAGGCATGCCATCTCAGGATCACTTACCTTCCTTTGTCATCTCTACAACTGACAATACTGGAATCTATGGCCCCAAGTAGCAGAGATGCACAATTCTCATGATCATTTATTCTAAAATGAAAATGTAGTTTAAACATGAAAATCTCACTCTTTTAAAAAATTTGTATATCTCCTTACCCCATTTCCTATGCACTGTATATTTAACAATTTAATGCATTAAAAATATCAGATGACTAACATCTGTGGTATATTTACTCAGTGGCAAACACTCTGTAACCCCTAACATTTCTTCAGATCCCAAGGTAAGGAGTTTACTGCATACTCTTTTTTCAAGGTACTATGTTAGGCTCCTCCAGATTTGAAATCACTCCTACTATTTTTTTTATCACTTACCCTTTCTTTTTTTGATCCACTAATGCCTCTGTATCTTTCCAATAAAATGATCTAGCTTCATGTGAAGCCTGGAGACAGTGTAAAGACAAATCCTTCCCGGGTCTTGGGCCCCCAGGCTGACCACAGACTCCCAGATGAGCACTGGCTTCTAGGTTCCAGGGGTCCTCAGGCCTAGGTAAATGTGGGACCCCAGCCTGACCACGGACACCCAAGCTGACCATAGGCCTCCAGGTGTCCCAGGACCCTTGGGTGACTGACCTCCCCCACTGACCACGAAAGCCTGACTTAAAGCCCCTGGACACTCTTTCTAAACTATAAGCAGTGACTTCACCCAGTTTGGGCTAAACACGGGACCTCTGAACAATGGCTCACATTATGAGACTGTAGCAAAACTTACATTTACCAAAAAAGGATGTACAACAGATAAAGAATGGACAATTACAATATATGAAAAGTCTGGGTATAGAAGTCGTTCAAATCATCCATAGGCATATTGTTCTTTATCCGACTTATTTTTAGAATTTGGCAGACAAATGTGTGTAATGTGCCTCCCAGTCTACCCCTTCATGCAGTTTCCATAAGGTGGTATGTGAACTATTGACACTTCCCTAAAAGCTCCTGGAAAATCATTAACATTAGGGACCAGACTTTGCTATCAGACCTATTTGATTTAGCCGAAAAATGGAATGTTTTGGCCTTATTTGTAATCTAAAAGCTTTTTCCTTCCCTAAAAGGCAATTTCTCTACATGTAGTTAAAAGAATCAAAGCCACACCATTAACATCGAGCATTTCCACTTACATTGCACAGTGCAGAGGAGTAAAGGGATTACCGATAAATTTGCGGAAACATTTTTGCTCCAAAAGTACCTCTAGGCAGTTTTCATTACCTGCAATGGATCAAAAGAACTTAGGGAGTTTCCAAGACATAAACTTTGCTCAACACAATCCATTTTTGGGGGATTAAATATTGAATTCTGGCTTATGCATTTCCCTGAATTGCTGAATTGTTCATTCTCCATGGGACAAAATTCATAAAATGCCAAAATGCTATTAACTAGGCTCACAGGCGTTCTGAGACATGATGAACAAATAAAACAGTGAAGGCCATATGGTCTGGTGGAGAGAAAGAGACAGAGAAGAGAACTTATTTGCAAGCAGCATAGATTCTGTATTACTCTCACTCCTAAAGATAGATGCCTGAAGTAGGCATGCCTCAGTTTCTCCACACTTATATTAGGAAATATACCTTTCATCTATATGAATAGGTTCACTTATACTTATGTATCCTAATGAATGGGAGAAGATGTGATTGAGAGAAAAAAGTATTTGAGATAATGCAGGTATAAAAGGGCTTTGACTTTAAAATATTGTAAAAATGTCTTAAATAGCACTATTAACAGTGTCCTGCACATAATAGGCACTCAATAAGTATTTTGAGAATGAATGGATGAGTGAATCTGAGGAATTGTTTTCAATTAAATGATTGGCAGTTTCCAAATCAACTGAGTTTGAGTTAACTAAGGACTCAGCTGTTTATGTGATCTTAGGCAACTTACTTCCGATCTCAGCTTCAGTTTCCCAAATGTAAAATGGACCTAGGAATACCTGACCACTCTATGCGACAGGATGATGGAGACTTTACTTAATGAAGAACCTAGACATGGTTTGTGAGGTGCTTTACAAGTGCAAGGCAGGAAGGCATTGCTATTTGCCTTTGGAATAGAGGATGGTATCTTGAAACTTCTTGGCTGAGCTCACTGCTAAATTAGTGAAAGTCCCCTAATGATTTCCCTCAGAATGAACTATATTGGACAACTTTAGGTATCCAAACACAAACCAAATCTTTCATGCGCCTAAAAAAGAAAAGCTGTGACTGCTTTTAGGAGGATCAAGAAGCATATGAAGTAATGAACATAAAATGCCCCTAATTTTAGGCCCCATTTGGGTCAAGCTGTGAGAGCTTTCTGGCAGTGCAGAACCTACAGGAAGAGAGAGGCAGCAAGAGTGTTTATCATAATGGCAGGTGATGAACCTGCCACAGAGAGTCCTCTCCCTGGTGGGGGTAGGGGTGGGGGGTTCTCCCTGTTCTTAGGCCTCTCCAGGTGTGAGCAGGGGAGGAGGAGAAGTCCTCTGCTAAGCAAGTCACCTTTCCAGTACAGTCTTCCTTCATGTCCAAAAGTCAAGCTCCCATTCTCCCAGAATCTCCTTCACTGGGAATTTGAAATATTGAAAGTAGACCAAGAATCCCCAGCTCTACCTACATGGACTCTTGGGTTAGAACTCATCCAGGCCCCAAGGAACATTATGTGTAGATGTTGTCCTAAGCTAGGTCCTTTGGGGGTATTCAAGTCATACTAATAGGGGGAAGTGTCTGGGACCATCTGAGCGAGGGGTGGATGTAACTGAAAACAAAACGGTGTCTTGGGTGTAGAAAGATTGGGAGCCGTGGCTTCCAGCCTTATGCTATTTCCCTCTCCTCCACTGAGATCACAGTGGGGCTGGCATGCGAAGCTGAGTGGAATCAGCTAGACGACAAACAACTCACCATTGTAACAAGCCCAGTGCAGTGGCGTGTAGCCTTGATTATCTTTGAAGGAACAGTCCTCTTCTGAAAGTGCCATCTGGAGCAGCTCGCTCAGCCACGTGGCATGGCCGCGAGCTGCTGCGTAGTGCAGGGGCGTCCTCCCTCTGGAATCTTTACAGAGAATTGACACTTCTTGTTCCAGAAGCATTTGTACACATTCTTCATGTCCCGTCATGATCTGATGCACAGCAGTTAAAAACATAAGACACACCTCAAAGAGGCAGAAGACTCAGGGAGCAAAGCAGTTGGCCCAGGGGGCTCGGTTCAGGGTAAGTGGACAGACACCTGGGGCTTAAGGAAGGCAGACTGTGCCCTACATCAGAGGAGAGAAGCAGGACAACCCCAGCAAGAGTCGTTTTGGGAAAGTCTATGAACACCAGCATTTTGGAAATGTCTCTTGACTCTCCAAACATAACCATGAAAAGTACCATGATACAGTGGAAAATATTGGCTTTGGACTCAGGAAGATGTCAATTAAACCCTAGCTCCCCTGTGTAAACCTTGGATAAGTCGCTTCATCTCTCTGTGCCTCACTTTATTCACCTGCAAATGGGAATGGGAATGATAATGACCTCACAGCCTTCCAGACTGTTGAACGCCCTACAGGAAATGCCCAAGAAATTAGAGCTATGATTATGATACTGGCCATTTACAGTTCCTCTTCTTTTCATTTATCAGGCAGGGTGTTCAGTACCATTCCAAACAGTAATTTTATGATTTCTGCTTTTGTTTCATTTACTTTATTTGATATGCTTTAAGAAAACAGTTCAATGGATGTGTGCAAAGACTTGCCCACCAGTATAAATATTTCAGCATTATTTCTAATAAAGAAAAACTAGAAATAGCATGACTGTTCAAAACTAGGTAATCATTGAAATAAATTACAGCACATGCACACAATGGAGGTTTAAAAATGATGGCGCAAAAACACATTTAGTGATGTGGAAAAAGGACCTTGATATATTAAGAGAAAAAAGCCAGTTCCAAAATATCGTTTTCAATATTCTCTTAAAAATTATTTTTAAAAATTTGTATACAGAGAAAAGATTGGAAATATATACCAAAAAGTGGTTATCTCTAGGAGGTAGGATTACAGGTGATTGTAATTTTCTTCTCGCTTCTTTAAAAAATATTTTGCAGGGGAGCGGATGTAGCTCAAGTATTTGAGCGCCTGCTTCCCATGTATGAGGTCGCGGGTTTGTTCCCCTGTACCCTCTAAGAAACAAAAACAAAACAAACAAACAAATCAACTCTCATTGGGGAGCCGATGTAGTTCAGTGGTTGAGTGTCTGCTTCCCATGTACGAGGTCCTGGGTTCAATCCCCGGTACCTCCTAAAAAAATATATATATATATGTGTGTGTGTGTGTGTGTGTATGTATGTGTGTATATATATATATCTTAAATTTTCTATGATGCACATGGACTTCTGTAATCAGAAAGCAGAACAAATTCCACCAACAGTAGCTGTTCATGTATCTATTATCACAATCTAATATGAAATCTCAAGAGCAGGACCTAAAAGTACGTGCTGTAATTTTACCTTGGCAAAAGATTTTGTTATTTCTTTTTGACTGTCTAAGGCTAAGTGATTATCTTAGAAAACAATCCTTTCACTAAACGATCACATGGGAGAAAAAAGAGGAAACAGCTCACTGCAAAATTGCTTGACTAAAGCTGAGGAAGACGTACATACC
>JAQZBX010012891.1:28008-40691 GCA_029593785.1 Cabassous unicinctus
CTCTCTCTTCCCCGCCCCCCCCTTGACAACGTGCTGAATATTTACTGAGTGTCCTCAATTTGTTATCTGTTCTGGTCTCTAATGGCCAGGAGGAACGGTGACAGTGGAATGTTCAATGGGGGTGAGTTAGGGACAGGTTTCTTCTCAAAACGTTCAGGTTAACTCATCATTTTGAAAACCATGTAGCACTCGTGAAGTATCATTTGGGGAGGGAGTATGTGTGTGCATGTGTGTAAGACCCTCTTCCTTCTATCAGAGAAGCCTCCTACTTTCCTGGTTTCCTACGTTGGACAGAATTCTGCTCAAGATCCCATTTGAACATAGCTTCATTGCCTTAAAAAACTTTGACAAGTCTAGACTAGAACAGAGTGTTGGGATCCGGGGGTGGGGTTCTGATTCCATTGCTAATTCACATGGCGGGCAAGTCACTAGAGCTTTTTCTGCTCTGTATCTTATTTGTAAGAGAATATAGTATGGGGAATGGACCAACAGATGGAAAATACTTAAAAAAAACAAATTCAACTAAGGAAAAAAATATGAAGGATTTTTATAAGGATAACCTCTTGAGGTCTCTTCTATGCCATTATTAATTTAAAAATGGCAATGTAGCAGCTTCAGTGGAGGGTAAAAACAGGTAGAATGAGAGAACAAATGAGAGAATATAAACACAGGCATGATAACTGGACACAGACACAAAGAGGTGGCTCTTTTTTTTTTTTATCTACATATGTGCGTGCACACATGCACATATTCACACCACACACATACACCTGGCACGCTTTTCTTCCATATACATTCTAGCACATGGTCAACTCATTATTCCAGGTCCCTCACTCGTGAATTTCACCCAAATGTATATCCCCAACCTAGAATTCAGCAGTCAACCCTCCCAGCTGTTTAAGAAATTAACCAATTTGCCTACTGCTATTGAAATGTCAACATAAGGCCAAGTACGAGAACACTTACTGTCCTTTGGCATCTTTCACATCAACCACTTCTGGGTTGTCTGCAATTTCTAGTAATAGTCGCAAACACAGTGTGTGACCATTAATTACTGAAAAAGAAAATAATGGACATTGTTTTAACAAACTAACACTACACATATTCCTCCACTGTGACATTTATTTGGATATAAATGGGTGGTTTTCAATTGTTGCTGACAGAGATTCCTAGGTTTCCAGTTCATGATAGCTTCTGGGCACAGCATTCAGGCATGTTTATCCTACTAATTTATCTTCTCCTTTCCTCTTTTCAGGATACTTTGGTCCTTATCTTTCTTATTCACTGATATTTATTACATGCACAATGTTGTGCTACCATTACTACCATCCATAACTAAAACTTTTTCATCAACCCAAACAGAAACTCTGTGCCTATCAGGCTATAACTCCCACTGCCCACCCCCACCCCTAGCCCCTGATAACCTCTAATCTACTTTCTGTCTCTATGCATTTGTTTATTCTAGATATTCCATTTAGGTGGAATCATACTATATTTGTCCTTTTGTGTCTGGCTTCTTTCACTTAGCATGTTTTCAAGGTTCATCCTTGTGGTCATGTATCAGAACGCATACATCAGCATGTATCAGAACTTCATTCCTTTTTATGGCTGAATAATATTCCGTTGTGTGTATATACCACATTTTATTTAGCCATTCATCAGTCGATAGGCACTTGGGTTGTTTCCACCTTTTGCCTATTGTGAGTGATGCTGCTATGGACACTGGTGCACGAGTGGCTGTTTGGATCCCTGTTACTCCCTCCTCTCCTCCCCACCCCTGCCTAGCTCTTACTCCAGCGCCCCCAGAAACCCTTCCTAGTGGCCATCCTGCCCTGCCCCCTCCTCACCCAGCTGATCCAGGGGGCCCTTCAGCAGGCAGGAAATGCTGCCTCAGGGCTGTGTTGGCCTTGACCAGCTGAGGCAGGAGTAAACGGATGAGCTCTTGTCCTTGTGTCCTTGTCCCTGCGCCCCCCCCCATGCCCCTCTCCATGTGCACCAGGCAAGCTGCTTCTTTTAGGAGCTGCTGGTGCCAAGTGGACTGGGAAGCAAACCTCATAGGATGATAACCCCCTGATGTAAGGGATACTTCCTTCCGGCTTGTTGAAAGGAATCCTAAGCCTTACAATAGACAAGGCTTTCCACTCAAGGAGTAAGAAGAGAACAAACACCTTTAAAATTCCAAACGTGACCTTCTCTCCTCTCTGAACAGAGAGAACACTACACAATGCATTGCATTTACCTTATTATGGATGTGGAGGGAGAGAAGTGAAAAGATGCGGCTATGTTAGGTTGATAAAGGCCTTTCTAAGATCTGCGTTTTACAGACCTTTTTATTGCATGCCAGTCATGAGAGAATGCTAATCTAACAAGGACACAGTTTTCAGGGACAATACTTGTTAGAATGAGCTCACATTCACGTACAGCACTTCAACTACAGGACTAATACCCACATTTTGTAGACCATTGCATTCAGTTCATTCTCAGAAATGTTCCATTTATGTGTCTCAGGGGGAAATTTTGTGCATTGGAGTGAAGGTGATGTGTTGTTGCTGTTGTTTTGGTTTTTGTTTTAAAAATTACATAAAATCTATTACCACTGACAAAATATTCAAGGATTTTAATGTGTGCATAAAAGGAAGTGATTAATAGAGAGCTGACAAATAAATTCTATAAGGGATGGTTTCATGAAGACGGAGAAACAGCATATTTTGACTGATTCCTCTTTCTGTATCAATTTGATATTCTTTAAATACTCATAATCATCATAGTTCCAAGGATGTTTGATTTTTGGCTAAGCAATGTTTTGGAGAGCAAACCAATTTTTGCAGTAGCTTTTTTGTTGTTGTTGTACAGTAGCTTTTTGAAAAATTTAACTAATGGCCCTCATATAAATATAAGTCCTCCTTATTGTAAAAGTGGAGCCAAACAAAAATTCTCCTTAGCTTCCCGTACACTACATTCCTCTCCCCACCCCCCAATTGCCTTCTAGCAAAAAGATGCTAACACCTTTAGCTGTGTCCTGCCAAGCCCAGCTTTGTCTCACACTAGCTCAGCCTCTCCCTGGCTATGAGTGACAGTCATTTTTCATGCAGCTCAAAGACCATGTCTGTCACTACAACTACGTGTGCCAAAACCTCTAATATCCATCCTGGCTCCTGCGCCTCACAGTACTCCCAGGACTTGAAACAAACAAACAAAAAACCGGCCTCTTAAAGGAGTTGAAAGAGATCCTCAAAGCACAGGCTAACGCTTCCGTTGAGCAGACATTTTGTGGAGAACAGAATCAAATAACAGCTTGTATCTTAAGAAGCTGACATGAATGACATGTGGAAATTCAAAGGGAATGAGTCTTCTTAACCACCAGGGGGCTCAATTGGACCACAACGTACATCACATCATGGTGGCAAAAGAGCAACAAAGATTGTTCTTCATTGCTTACCTGCTGACAAGGGCGCCTTTCCACAATCAAAATAGGCGTTTTTTAACTGTTGGGAATTACTTGATAACTGAGTAGGAAGTTTGCCACAATATTAGGCAACTAATCGTAAGAAAGGAGAACTAAGTTTGAACTGTATAATAATACCAAGAAAGGGCTAGAGAGCAAAATGAGAAGACTAACTGTGAAGGGAAATAAGAATTCATAGCTCAACCACACCTGCCATTGCTGCCCTCATGGCTAAGATTTTGTCCAGCAACAATCATTTTCAGGTAATTAGGCAACAGCCAGGTTTTTCAATCTCCATATTGTTTTTGTTCAGTGGTTTGGAAGTTCAGGATGTAGATGGAAATACTTGTACAAGGTGTAATGTTCCAATAAAATGTTCCTTGAGTAACAAGTATTATATGAAAATTATATTGACAAACTATCTTTACTCTTTTGTTTCCTCAATACACCCATCATTTCACCATGTAAGACAGCTATTTGTCCTTTTAAGATGATATCTCCTGCCCCGATCAAAGGCAGATGTCATTGGATTTCCTGAGCCCAAAGGTATTTATGCCTTAGCTGAGCTACAGACTCTTCCATATTATCTCTATATCTATATATATATGTAGAATTGTCTAACACAGTTTTATTTTACATGCATTGGAGAACAATTCCAGAAAAGCCAAAAGACTTACTGTTTGGTATATACATGTACTTTTTAAGAGTCTCTATTTTTATACCTGGTGCAGCAAAGAATCAGTGCAAAAGCTGAGAAACACCATTTAGGCTGGGAGAATGATGTGTTGATTAGATTGCTGTCTGGTGACTCCTTTTATGAAATAGTCCTGAAATATCATTTGTTTTATGCTTTAGAATGCTGTGTAATTTTGATGTGGTTTGTTCTATGTAAGTTATTCTGAAAATTGCATTATACCCTGTCCTTGGTTCAGAAAGTTTTGTGGTAGCGTTTGGCCAAAGGTTCTGGCTCTTTTTTGAGATAGGTGATGATATGAAAGCCAGAGCCCATCTGACCACAGAACACCAATCACCTCCAAGTGGAGAGCAGGCTCAAAGCATTTTGGAAGAACGTAGGTCTATGCAATATTGAAAGACAATTAAGGTTTTAAAAATTGGGATGAAGGAAGGCGCTGCCATCCTTTTACTCAAACTTCTGAGTGGGCCACACAAACTAGGCTAACCAGAGTCATGGCCAAAGTTAACCAGACCCTTGATAGACCTACCTGAGGCATGCAGCGGGGTTCTTTTGGTTACATTGTCTTTCACAAAGATGGACGCGCCCTGATTGATAAGTGCTTCCACACATTCTGTGTGTCCCTTAAAGGCAGCCAGATCCAGGGCAGTGCGGCCTTTCTCATCTCTGATGTCCAGGTCCACCAGTGACTGTAGAAGGACTTCCAAGGCTTGATGGTGCCCGTTATAGGCCTGCGAAGAAGAAACCAACAACTCCAGTGCTTGCTAACCTCAAATCTCCCAACAGTCCACATGAAAGTCTTAGTCTCCAAGGTCACCGATTAGAGACAGAACAAATCAGAAAGAGACTTTGTAGTCCCTTGGGATAATTACTGAGATACAACAGAAACCAGAGAGTTAGACTGAAAGATTATGATACACCACCTTCACAGGTACAGATGGATTTCTTCACGCTGTTTCTCTTAAGTCAAATCATTTGCTCCAAAGATACTACATATATTAATGTATTCTTATATTTATATCTATCAATATAATACAGACTAATTGCTGAATGAATTGATAAATTCTTATATCTATTAGTCCAGGCCTAAACATATTGACGTATTAGATTTTTTTTTCAAGAACCTTCTTTTAACAAACCTGCAGGGATAAATTACTGAAAACATTGTGGATCTGGGGATTTAACAGAGGCCTACAAGATTCAGTTACAGTCTAATAATTTGCTAATTTGCTAATTTCTAACCATGTGATAATGGGTGAGTTTCTTAATTTCATTCAGAGTTTGTTTCCTCAACTGCAAAATGAGAACAATAAAAGCCGCCTCTTGGGGTTGCTGTGACGATGAAAAGTGATAAAATTGCACAGGTCTTGCATAATCTTGCACATAGTTGAAGATTCCTCCCTGCTCTTTTATTTCTTCCATTGATTATAATGAAAACATGGAAACAATTATGGAAATAGAGTCTGTGTACCAGCACTGAGTTCAGATCTGTTATAAAGTCCAATGCTATGCCAAGGTGAAGAGACTTCATACAACTAAAAACCGAAACTAAAAATCTGAAAGATAATTTTTATTGAGCATATAAGGTAAAAAATGTATATACATACACAAAGGCAAAAGACATTGAAAATAAAAGGAGAAAAGGGGTAAGGGTTTGGGAGTGGGGGAATGTAGGGGAAAATAAAGGAGGAGATAGAGAAGAACACAAGAGGAAGCCATCCCCTCTTATATCACTTGTACTTTTTGTTTCTCTACCTGTAGCTATTAGCCAAGGCACAATTTATCTGAAGAAAAAAAAAAAAAGGCAAAAAGTTTCAGGAAATTAATGTTTTAGACGCCCACAGGTTGTTCAGCACAGGCAAAGGAATAATTTCCTTAATATACCAAAAGCTCTCATAAACCATTTTAAAAACTAGGAAAGTGTGCAGAGGCCATGAAAAGGCAACTCACAGAAAAGGAAACACAAAGTTCAAAAAACCATATGAAAAAACCATATGAAAATTAAAACATAAATTTTTAAGTACCATTTTACAACAATCATATTGGCAATGATTAAAACCTTTGGTCCTACCCAGTATTGGTTAAGGTACTGAGAAATAAGCAATTGTATACTGTTGGTGGGACTATAGGTTGGTGCGACACACAAACACACAAAAAATACCCAAGTTGCAGACAATACATATAGCATGACCTCACTTATGTAATAAAGATGCCTCCCCACCCCACTTCTTTTTTCATAGAAAAATTTTAGAAGGATATAAAAAGAAACTGTTAATAGTGTGTGTATAGAACTGGGAGGTAAAGTAATGAGCATATGGACTTATTTTTTTTAATGGTCTGATTTTTTTCCTAAGTATATATTAACAACAACAATAACAAAAACTAGATTTAAATGGAATTAGGAGTATGGATAGGTACTATTTTACAACTTTCTCAGCACATTATTCTGGTAAATGATTATAGTTATCATGTTGTACATTAGACATATATTTAATATATATAAATATATATTATTATACATTATTCTGGCAAATGATTATGAGTACCATGTTATATATTAGACATATATTTAATATATATATAATATGTAGTACATTAATTTATATGCTGATGAATGCCTAATTTATATCCTAGTATCAACTTCTCCCTTTAAGTCTAGACTTGTCTATTCAACTGACTATTGATATTTTCACTTAAACGTCTAATATGCATTTCAAACTTAACCATACCTAAAGTGAATTCTAAATTTCCTTCCCAAAACTTGCTCCATCTGCAGCCTTCCCCATCTCAATAAATGGTAACTTTATTCCTCCAATTGCTTAGGTTGGAAACCTTGGCGTCACCTTTGTCTTTCCTCCTCCTCTTAAGCCTAGGGCTGTAGCCATGCACGAGGGCTCTGGGCCAGTCTGCCACACCCACTCCACTCTGCTTGCCATGCCCTGGAATGAGAATTGTGTCTGCTACGAGGAAAGGATGCCTTTTGCTAATTCACCAGAGATATCATCAGGTTCTCAGGCATCTGGCAGTAGTTCATCCACTCAAATACCTGTTTTCATTCACACAAAGTTTCTATGGCTTGTAGCAGCTTCCAAGCCACCATGATCTCTACTCTTTCTTTAAAATATATCCAAAATCTATCCACTTCTTACTACCTCCCACTACACCATCATATTTTGTGAAGATTACAGCAAAATCCTCCCTTCCCATCCTTGTCCTCCCACAATCTATTATGGACACAGTCACCAGACAAAATCTTTTAAAACTCACGTTGTATCATATAACTCCTTGCTTAAAACTAGCCTCTGATTTCTTCCCTCATTGAGAATAAAATTCAAAACTCCTTTCTGTGACCTACTGGGCCCTCAAGATTTGACCTCCTACTACCCTCATCTTCATAATGTCCCTTCACTCACTCTGATCCTGCCACACTGGCCCCAACACAGTTCTTTGACTACATACATTTCCTCCTCCGGGCCACTGCACCCGTATTTTCTGTTTCCTCTGTCAGGAAAGTTCTTCCCTCAAAGTAGCCACATGGCTTTCCCTACTACTTCTGTTCAAATATCACTTGATCAGAGAGGCTTCCCATACCATAGCAGCCTCTATAAAATAGCCCTACAACCTCTATGTCACACACCCTCCCAGATACTGTCCACCCGCTTATCCTGCTTTATTTGTTTTCATGGCACTCATAACCACCTGACATCTGTTATGTATTTGTTGATTCGTTTATTGTCTGTGATTGAAGGGACTATGTATATGTTCCTCACTGTTGTATCCTAGAATCGTGCCTGATACACAGTAGACACTCAACAATTATTTGATGGAAATATAATGATTGCTGTTTTTAGCATTTATTAGTAGAAAATTGTCTTACAATTTTCCCCAGCAATTCCATTTAATTGACATTCAAACAAAATACATTTGTCTCCACAAGAAATGGCACAGAGAGTTGAATAACAAATATTGAATTGGGAGCCTAAACTCCTTCTATAGACAGCTTACACAGAGGTAAAATGACAAACAGAGCTACAAAGCAAGAAGGTATATTTCTGGAGCTAACTTAACACCCTGTCAAAAGATCACTGCACTTTCTCCTTTAATCCTCACAATAAAAAATAAATCCATCAGCATATGTTAAAGAAGCTTGTAAACCCTGATGGTAATTAGGAAAGCTTTACAATTCTAACCCATACTCTCTTCTACACCAGGTACTTGAAACTTCTCTTAAAAGAGGAGTTTCAAGGGTTGAAACCCCAGATTTCCTATAGAATTGCCCCCTTTTTCTTCCACTAGTCTAGCTCTTGGCTCTGAAATTTTAGCATGCATAAGCATTACTGTACAGGATTAAAGACATAAAACCATATATACTAAACTTTTAAATTTGCAATTTAAAGCAAATTATAAAGGTAACTTTGATTGTATGAGAACTTTCCTTTACCTCCACACTAGAGAGCTTAACCCTAGAAACAAACTTCTGTATAATATGGAATTCCATTTTACAGTTAAATGCATGATGCTGTCTTAGGCGGTTATTTGGTTCTTGGGGTTTCTACCACAAAGCTTTAAAGCTGTCTGAAAGAGACTCAAGTAGACAGGCAAAGAGATCTTTTTCATGTCAGCAATACATGATAAAAATTGACCAAATATCTCTCTGTAGTCCTATCCTAAACCAGGTGTTTAGTAGGGAATTTCACAAATAATTTCTGAAATAATTAAGGGAGGGAGAAATCACACACAAAAAACAATATTCTAGTTCAAAGAGCATGTACTATTTTGGCTTTCAGTAGACAATCCAGTGTAAATCTTCAATGGAGATACCAATCAAATATTTAAAAAATTGTTTTAAGAAATATCTTTTAAAAATCTCATTAGGTAATTGAAATATTTCTTAAACATGATTAATTTCTTTGACCTGTTTTTAAAAAGGAGCTAAGGATAAAGAGGAGAAAGAATTTGGGATCTCAACAGAATCGATGGAAACAATAGGCCCATCTGGAAATCTCAACAGCTGGAGGCTTTCATTTGCATAGTCTTGTTTCTTAATTTAATTTTTTCAAGTGGATGAAATGCTTATGAAAGTCATTGAGCCAAAAATCCTGGTGACTCGAATCATTCAGCCAGGAAATAGTAACTCAAGGTTGGTCAGGTTTCTTGTGGCAGCAAAGGTTTGGGAGTATCTGGTTCTATTTCATTGCTGGAATGCTTCCACCTAAGAAATTACGTGCCTTGGGTTTTATCAAGTTAATTGGTATAGAGGTCCATGGAGAGGGTGATGGGCATACTTGTGGGGTTTGTGTAGCTAATAGTACTTTAAAAAAAAAATGTTACCATTTAGAAGGAGAGAATAAAATACTTTTAGAACTAACCCACTGCTATCACCTGGTCAAAGCTGTCGTCATCATCTCTTGTCTGGTTGCCTTGCTTTTGCTTCTGCTTTCTTACAATTTTAACTCAAAACAGAAGTTAAAATGACCCTTTTAAATCAAAGTCACATTATGTCATTCCTCTCCTCAAAACCCCCCAAATGGTTTCCTATTTCACTCACAGTAAGAGCCAAAGTTCTTCCCATTGCCGCCGAGGCCCTGTGTGATCTCTGGCGCTGCCTCCTGCCATTGCCACCTCCCCCCACCCAACGCAACTGCAGACCTTCATCCCCCACCACTCTCCCTTCGCTGTTTGGCTCCAGCCACAGCGGCCTCCTTGCTATTCTACAAACATGCCAAGCATGCTCTTAACCCAGGGACCCATCAGATGAGCAATTCTTAAGGTTTCTGTTCAAATGCAAGCCTCTATGCTAAAATAGCACCCTGCCTGCCACCTCAATTCCATCTCACTGATCTTGTTTCATTTTCTCTCTAGCACTTGCAACACTTATCAACCATCTGACATGATATATGTTTTCTTGCCTCTTGCCCATCTCCTAGACTGGAATCTCTGTGAGGGCAGAGGCTAGGTTTTGTTTATTCCAACATCTTCAGCTCCTGGAAAAGTGCTTGGCATGTATATGGTTAGTGTATGTCAAATGAAAGAATTATGTTAATGTTGATGATGGTGATGATGATGCTAGCTGATTGTGCATGTATGCCAGCCACTAAGTATTTTACGTGCATTAACTCATCTCCTCACGGTGGCCCTATGATAGAGGCACTGCTTTTCCTTGTATTATGGGTGGGGAAATTAGGACACAAGAAGTACTGGGCTAAGGTCATACAACAAACAATTGAATAAATGAATGAACTATAAAGGGTCTTTGGGATTCTTAACTAACTCACTTGCCCTGGTAACAGGTGGGAAACCCATGATCTTTGGGATTCTTAACTCACTCTCCTCAACTTACAGGTGAGAAACCCATGTCCAGGTGAGTTGCTAATGAGCAGAGTGGCATCTGGGACTTCCTCTTGGTGTGTCCTTCCTATGCCCTGCCAGCTGTAGAACTACCAAACCCAACTCTTTACAACAATATCACATCATCCTTTCCTTATATGACCAGAAATCCATAAAGCTTAACAGAGTGCCTGGCACACAGTAAGCACTCAATAAATAATTTTTGAAAAAAATGAATGAGAGATAATAGAATTTCTGGAAGTCAAGGAAGTCTGTCTCAGATTAGCAGCTGGTATATCAATGCAATCAATCCCACTTTCTAGGGGCAGAGAATTCTATCTGAGATAATCCTCCAAATAGGCCTCTCTAGGGGCAGCTAGTGCTTTGTTTGTGAAACCTTGGCTTTGGGGTAACTTCCCCAGACATAGCAGGTAGCTGGGCAAGGATTCTAGGAAGCAACCTTTAGAGCAACCTGTACTAAGAATCAACTAGTATGAGGTTTTATATATGTAAATATTCCATTATCCATCCACTCTTTCTACTCTAAATCCATTTCCAGCAACAAAGATTGATGTACGTTTTAGCCTGATTTCACCAGACTCAAAATGTGTGTGGTGTGCCTACGTCAGTGGGTATGTCAGTGGCTGTGTCTTAGGGGTGTGTTAGTGGGTGTGTCAGGAGATGTGTGAGTGGGGTGTCAGCAGGTATGTTGGTGGGTATGTGGGTATGTGGGTAAGTGAGGAGACAGGCAGTGAAGGAAGAGCTCTGTGACATTCTGGATACTCCCAATTCTTGTGGGATGGCTTGGTCCCTCTCACCTTCCCTGAATGTCTATGTGTGGCTATTAATAAAACACCCCTCTCTTCTCTCTAATATTCCCCATCTCAATTTTTCATCAGAAAGATAATCAAGAGGTGCTTATTTGTGCATGGTATTAAGCAAAATGTCATAACAACCAGGTAAACATAGAGCCCTGTCCCCTTCCCACTCTTTCCAGGGTCCCATTTCTGGGTGTCATGAAGCACAGAAGCTCCTAAACACCATCTGTGTGGCCGTAGACTGGGTCCTCCCAATTCAGCAGCACCTTGGGCAGGTGAGCTGGCTGGAGCAGGTTGTGGCTGCCAGTCAGTGAGGTTCCTGTTTGAGGCAGTGTTGGGTGGGTGTCCCAGCTCAGACCACCCCCGTGAGGAGTTTGAGGCTCATCACTCTGAGCTGTGGCATTTCTCTTCAATTAGATGTGGAGAGGAAGCTTTACTGGTGATAAAATAAATCTTCTTCCCTTCCCTCCCGGATCTCACTCAGTTCAAGAATGGGAACCTAAGGCCTCGTTTGAGAGGCCGATTTCAAGTTCAGGCAGAAAGAGGACAGATGCAATTATGCATGAGCTCATTTGCTCTTGCCAGCTTATGCCTCAAAAGCTTGACAGGTTTTTAAATGTAGTATTCCATTACCTATAGTTTTGACCCCAAACTGTCCTGTGTATCATCTACAATCAAATTCCTTAAACTGAAATATTTTCTTGGCATTTCCTCAGTTTATTGATTTGACTACTAGAAAACTTTTAAAATTGTGACAAATTTTAACAATAACTTATTAAGTACACTATGCTATGAGCTTTGTCTACATTATCTCTTCTTCTCTTTTCATTTGCCCTAATTTTACAGATGGGCAAACAGGTTGGGAAAGAGAAGATAGCATGGCCGAAGTCACCAAGGTGGGATTAGAACACGAGGCAGTCTTTTCTCTCTGCAGCCTGCACCTTTAACCACACACTGCTCTCAATGTAGCTTATTACTGCATGACCGTGCTTACATTTTAAGACAGCCTAGTTTTAGGAATGCTTAGGGGTTTTTTCATAACAGGTGAAGCTGTGCGTGGAATCACACTTACAGCTAAATGAAGTGGACTCTTGGTAGCACCGGAATCTGTTTCATCAAAACCACTGTTGGTTCTTTCCAAAAGCTGTGGAGACAAAAAGAAAACAATGGTACAGAAGCCCAAATTTGCAGAAATAATCCTAACTTTCTGGAAAATAGCACTGGCATAAATAAATGAGAAAAGAGGTTTCAGAAATTTATAAGCAATATAAGAAATCTAATAAAGTATTTATAAAACAAATATGGTAATCAAACTTCTAGACTGTCTTAACATTTGCTATTCATAAAAAGGCTGTCACACTTGAAAAGATTCTCAGCTTTGCCAATCCACAAAAATATT